>CAWUFW010002154.1:2140000-2378656 GCA_963921515.1 Calotriton arnoldi | reverse complement strand
GGAAAGAGGCAAGAGAGGTGCAGAAAGAGGGAAGAGGGGTGTAGTAAGATGCAAGAAGGTTGCAGAAAGAAGCAAGTGAGCTGCATAAATAAGCAAGACAAGTGCAGAAAGAATCAACAGAGGTGCAGAAAGAGGCAAGGTGGGTGCAGAAAGAAGCAAAAGAGGTGCAGAAAAGGCAAGAGAAGTGCACAAAGAGGCAAGAGAGGTGCAGAAAGAGGCAAAAGAGGTGCAGGAAGAGGCGAGAGAGGTGCAGAAAGAAGCAACAGAATAGCAGAAACAAGCAACAGAGGTGTAGAAAGAGGCAAGAGAAGTGCAGAAAGGGGCAAGAGAGGTACTGAGAAGGCACGAGAGGTGCAGAAAGGGGGAAGAGGGTACAGAAAGAAGCAACAGAGGTGCAGTAAGAAGCAAGAGAGGTACAGAAAGAAGGAAGAGAAGTGCAGAAAGAAGCAACAAAAGTGCAGAAAGAGGTAGGAGGGGTGCACAAAGAGGCCAGAGAAGTGCAGAAAGAAGCAACAGAAATGTAGAGAGAGGCTAGAAACAGTGCAGAAGGAAGCAACAGAAATGCAGAAAGAGGCAAGAGAAGTCCAGAAAGGAGCAACAGAGGTGCAGAAATAGGCAAGAGAAGTGCAGAAAGAGGCAAGAGAGGTGCAGAAAGAGGCAAGAGAGGTGCAGAAAGAGGGAAGAGGGGTGTAGAAAGAGGCAAGAGGGGTGTAGAAAGAGGCAAGAAGGGTGAAGAAAGAGGCAAGAAGGGTGCAGAAAGAGGCAAGAAGGGTGCAGAAAGAAGCAAGTGAGGTGCAGAAAGAAGCAAGTGAGGTGCAGAAAGAAGCAAGACAAGTGCAGAAAGAATCAACAGAGGTGCTGAAAGAGGCAAGACGGGTGCAGAAAGAAGTAATAGAGGTACAGAAAGAAGCAAGAGAAGTGCAGAAAAAAGCAATAGAAGTGCAGAAAAAAGCAACAGAAGTGCAGAAAGAAGCAACAGAGGTGCAGAAAGAAGCAACAGAGGTGCAGAAAGAGGCAAGAGAACTGCGGAAAGCGGCAAGAGGGGTGCAGAAAGAGGCAAGAGAAGTGCAGAAAGAAGCAAGAGAAGTGCAGAAAGAAGCAAGAGGAGTACAGAAAGAAACAAGAGGAGTGCAGAAAGAGGCAAGAGATGCACAGAAAAAGACAAGTCAGGTGCAGAATGAGGCAAGAGAGATGCAGAAAGAGGCAAGAGAGATGCAGAAAGAGGCAAGAGAAGGGCAGAAAGAAATTAAATAAATGAAGAACGATGCAAGAGAAGTGCAGAAAGAGGCAAGTGATTTGCAGAAATAGGGAACAGAGGTGCTGACACAAGCAAGAGAGGTGCAGAAAGAGGGAAAAGGGGTGCACAAAGAGGCCAGAGAAGTGCAGAAAAAGGCAAGAGAGGTGCAGAAAGAGGTAAGAGAAGTGCAGAAAGAGGCAAAAGAGGTGCAGAAAGAGGCAAGAGAGGTGCAGAAAGAATCAACAGAGGTGCTGAAAGAGGCAAGAGGGGTGCAGAAAGAAGCAATAGGGGTGCAGAAAGAAGCAATAGAGGTGCAGAAAGAAGCAATAGAGGTGCAGAAAGAGGCAAGAGAAGTGCAGAAAGAGGCAAGAGAGGTGCAGAAAGAGGCAAGAGAGGTGCAGAAAACGGGAAGAGGGATGCAGAAAGAGGCAAGAGAAGTGCCAAAAGAAGCAACAGAAGTGCAGAAAGAAGTAAGAGACATTCAGAAAGAGGGAAGGGCGGTGCAGAAAGAAGCAAGAGAAGTTCAGAAAGAGGCAAGAGAGGTGTAGAAAGTGTCAAGAGAGGTGGACAAAGAAGGAAGAAGGGTGCATAAAGAAGAAAGGGGGTGCTGAAAGAAGCAAGAGATGGGCAGAAAGAAGCAAGAGAAGTGCAAAAAGAAGCAAAAGGCGTACAGAAGGAGGCAAGAGAATTGCAGGGAAAAAAACAGAGGTGCAGAAAGAGACAAGAGGGGTGCAGAAAGAGGGAAGAGAAATGCAGAAATAAGCAAAAGAGGTGCAGAAAGAGGGAAGAGTGGTGCAGAAAGAGGCAAGCAAAGTGCAGAAAAAAGGAAGAGAGGTGCAGAGAGAAGCAAGAGTGGTGCAGAAATAGGGAAGATGGGTGCAGAAAGAAAAAAGCAAAGTTCAGAAAGAAGTAAAAGAGGTGCAGTAAGGGATAAGAGAACTGTAGAAAAAGGCAAGAGAGGTGCAGAAAGAGGCAAGAGAGGTGGACAAAGAAGGAAGAAGGGTGCATAAAGAAGAAAGGGGGTGCTGAAAGAAGCAAGAGATGGGCAGAAAGAAGCAAGAGAAGTGCAAAAAGAAGCAAAAGGCGTACAGAAGGAGGCAAGAGAATTGCAGGGAAAAAAACAGAGGTGCAGAAAGAGACAAGAGGGGTGCAGAAAGAGGGAAGAGAAATGCAGAAATAAGCAAAAGAGGTGCAGAAAGAGGGAAGAGTGGTGCAGAAAGAGGCAAGCAAAGTGCAGAAAAAAGGAAGAGAGGTGCAGAGAGAAGCAAGAGTGGTGCAGAAAAAGGGAAGACGGTGCAGAAAGAAGCAAGAGAGGTGCAGAAGGAAGCAAGAGAAATACAGAAAGAAGCAACAGAGGTGCAGAAAGAAGCAAGAGGGGTGCAGAAAGAGGCAAGTGAAATGTAGAAAGAAGCAAAAGAGGTGCACAAAGAGGGAAGAGGGGTACAGAAAGAGGCAAGAGAAGTGCAGAAAAAAGCAAGAGGGGTGCAGAAAGAGGCAATAGAGGTGCAGAAAAAGGGACAAAGGTGCAGAAAGAAGCAAGAGAGGTGCAGAAGGAAGCAAGAGAAGTGCAGAAAGAAGCAAGAGAGGTGCAGAAAGAGGCAAGAGGAGTGCAGAAAAAGGCAAGAGGGGTATAGAAAGGGGGAAGACGAGTGCAGAAAGAGCTAACAGGGGTGCAGAAAGAAGCATGAGAGGTGCAGAAACAAGCAACAGAAGTGTAGAAAGAAGCAACTGAGGTACAGAAAGATGCAAGAGAAGTGCAGAATGATGCAAGAGGTATGCAGACAGAAGCAAGAGAGTTAGAGAAAGAGGGAAGAGGGGTACAGAAAGAGGCAAGAGTAGTCCAGAAGGAAGCAAGTGAGGTGCAGAAAGAGGGAACAGAGGTGCAGAAGGAGGCAAGAGAGGTGCCCAAAAAGGCAACTGAAGTGCAGAAATAGGCAAGAGAGGTCCTGAAAGAAGGAAGAGGGATGTAGAAAGAGACAAGAGAAGTGCAAAAAGATGCAAGAGACGTGCAGAATAAGGGAAGAAGGGTGCAGACAGAAGTAAGAGAGGTGTACAAAAAAGCAAGAGAAGTACAGAAAGAGGAAAGTAAGGTGCAGAAAGAGGCAAGAGAGGTGCAGAAAGAGGCAACAGAACTGCAGAAAGGGGCAAGAGAGGTGCAAAAAGAGGGAAGAGGGGTGCTGGAAGAGGCAAAAGAAATGCCGAAAGAAGCAACAGAAGTGCAGAAAGAGGCAAGAGAGGTGCAAAAAGATGCCAGAGACGTGCAGAAAAAGGGAAGAGAGGTGCAGAAAGAAGTAAGGGAGGTGTACACTAAAGGCAAGAGAAGTGCAGAAAGAGGAAAGTAAGGTGCAGAAAGAGGCAAGAGAGGTGCAGAAAGAGGCACGAGAACTGCAGAAAGAAGCAAGAGAGGTGCAGAAAGAGGCAAGAGGGGTGCTGGAAGAGGCAAAAGAAGTGCCGAAAGAAGCAAGAGAAGTGCAGAAAGAAGCAAGAGACATGCAGAAAGAGGCAAGAGGGGTGTAGAAAGAGGCAAGAGAGGTGCAGAAAGAAGCAAGAGAAGTTCAGAAAGAGGCAAGAGAGGTACAGGAAGAAGTCAAGAGAGGTGCAGAAAGAGGGAAGATGGGTGCAGAAAGAGACAAGAAGAGGGATGCAGAAAGTTGAAAGAGAGGTGCAGAAAGAGGCAAGAGGTATCCACAAAGAGGGAAGAGTAGGTACAGAAAGAGGCAAGACGGATACAGAAATTTACAAGAGTGGTGCATATAAAAGCAAGATAAGTGCAGAAAGAAGCAAAAGAGGTGCAGAAAGAGATAAGAGAACTGCAGAAAGAGGCAAGAGAGCTGCAGAAAGAGGCAAGAGAGGTGCAGAAAAAAGGGAAGGAGAGGTATAGAAAGAATCAAGAGAAGTGCAGAAAGAAGCAATAGAAGTGCAGAAAGAAGCCAGAGAAGTGCAGAAAGAAGCAACAGAGGTGCTGAAAGAGGCACGAGGGATGCAGAAAGAGGCAATAGAAGTGCAGAAAGAAGCAACATTAGTGCAGAAAGAGGCAAGAGAGGTGCAGAAAGAGGCAACAGAACTGCAGAAAGAGGCAAGAGAGGTGCAAAAAGAGGGGTGCTGGAAGAGGCAAAAGAAGTGCCGAAAGAAGCAAGAGAAGTGCAGAAAGAAGCAAGAGACATGCAGAAAGAGGCAAGAGGGGTGCAGAAAGAGGCAAGAGAGGTACAGAAAGAGTCAAGAGAGGTGCAGAAAGAGGGAAGATGGGTGCAGAAAGAGGCAAGAAGAGGGATGCAGAAAGTTGAAAGAGAGGTGCAGAAAGAGGCAAGAGGTATCCACAAAGAGGCAAGGGTGGTACAGAAAGAGGCAAGTCGGATGCAGAAATTTACAAGAGTGGTGCATATAAGAAGCAAGATAAGTGCAGAAAGAAGCAAGAGAGGTGCAGAAAGAGATAAGAGAACGTGCAGAAAGAGGCAAGAGAGCTGCAGAAAGAGGCAAGAGAGGTGCAGAAAGAGGCAACAGAACTGCAGAAAGAGGCAAGAAAGGTGCAGAAAGAGGGAAGAGGGTGCTGGAAGAGGCAAGAGAAGTGCCAGAAAGAAGCAAGAGAAGTGCAGAAAGAAGCAAGAGACATGCAGAAAGAGGCAAGAGAGGTGCAGAAAAAGGCAAGAGAGGTGCAGAAAGAAGCAAGAGAAGTTCAGAAAGAGGCAAGAGAGGTACAGAAAGAGTCAAGAGAGGTGCAGAAAGAGGGAAGATGGGTGCAGAAAGAGGCAAGAAGAGGGATGCAGAAAGTTGAAAGAGAGGTGCAGAAAGAGGCAAGAGGTATCCACAAAGAGGGAAGAGTGGTACAGAAAGAGGCAAGACGGATGCAGAAATTTACAAGAGTGGTGCATATAAAAGCAAGATAAGTGCAGAAAGAAGCAAAAGAGGTGCAGAAAGAGATAAGAGAACTGCCGAAAAAGGCAAGTGAGCTGCAGAAAGAGGCAAGAGAGGTGCAGAAAAAAGGGAAGGAGGGTACAGAAAGAATCAAGAGAAGTGCAGAAAGAAGCAAGAGAAGTGCAGAAAGAAGCAAGAAGTGCAGAAAGAAGCAACAGAGGTGCTGAAAGAGGCACAAGGGATGCATAAAGAGGCAAGAGAAGTGCAGAAAGAAGCAACAGTAGTGCAGAAAGAGGCAAGGGAGGAGCAGACACAGGGAGGAGAGGTGCAGAAAGAGGGAACAGGAGTGCAGATGGATGCAAGAGATGTGGAGAAAGAAGCAAGAGGACTGCAGAAAGAGGCAAGAGAGGTACAGAAAGAGGGAAGAGGGGTGCAGAAAGAGGGAAGAGGCATACAAAAAGAGGGAACAGGGGTGCAGAAAGAGGCAAGTGATGTGCACAAAGAGGCTAGAGAACTACAGAAAGAGGCAAGAGAGGTGCAGAAAGAGGGAAGAGGTGTGCAGAAAGAGGCAAGAGAGGTACAGAAAGAGGCAATAGGGGTGCAGAAAGAGGAGAGAGAGGTGTAGGAAGAGGCAAGAGGGGTGCAGAAAATGGAAAGAAGGGTGCAGAAAGAAGCAAGAGAGGTGCAGTAAGAAGCAAGAGAAGTGCAGAAAGAGGAAAGTAAGGTGCAGAAAGAGGCAAGAGAGGTGCAGAAAGAGGCAACAGAACTGCAGAAAGAGGCAAGAGAGGTGCAGAAAGATGCCAGAGAGCGTGCAGAAAGAGGGAAGAAGGGTGCAGAAAGAAGTAAGGGAGGTGTACACTAAAGCAAGAGAAGTGCAGAAAGAGGAAAGTAGAGGTGCAGAAAGAGGCAAGAGAGGTGCAGAAAGAGGCAACAGAACTGCAGAAAGAGGCAAGAAAGGTGCAGAAAGAGGGAAGAGGGGTGCTGGAAGAGGCAAAAGAAGTGCAGAAAGAAGCAAGAGAAGTGCAGAAAGAAGCAAGAGACATGCAGAAAGAGGCAAGAGGGGTGCAGAAAGAGGCAAGAGAGGTGCAGAAAGAAGCAAGAGAAGTTCAGAAAGAGGCAAGAGAGGTACAGAAAGAGTCAAGAGAGGTGCAGAAAGAAGGAAGATGGGTGCAGAAAGAGACAAGAAGAGGGATGCAGAAAGTTGAAAGAGAGGTGCAGAAAGAGGTATCCACAAAGAGAGAAGAGTGGTACAGAAAGAGGCAAGACGGATACAGAAATTTACAAGAGTGGTGCATATAAAAGCAAGATAAGTGCAGAAAGAAGCAAAAGAGGTGCAGAAAGAGATAAGAGAACTGCAGAAAAAGGCAGGAGAGCTGCAGAAAGAGGCAAGAGAGGTGCAGAAAAAAGGGAAGAAGGGTACAGAAAGAATCAAGAGAAGTGCAGAAAGAAGCAAGAGAAGTGCAGAAAGAAGACAGAGAAGTGCAGAAAGAAGCAACAGAGGTGCTGAAAGAGGCACGAGGGATGCAGAAAGAGGCAAGAGAAGTGCAGAAAGAAGCAACAGTAGTGCAGAAAGAGGCAAGAGAGGTGCAGAAAGAGGCAACAGAACTGCAGAAAGAGGCAAGAGAGGTGAAAAAAGAGGGGTGCTGGAAGAGGCAAAAGAAGTGCCGAAAGAAGCAAGAGAAGTAAAGAAAGAAGCAAGAGACATGCAGAAAGAGGCAAGAGGGGTGCAGAAAGAGGCAAGAGAGGTACAGAAAGAGTCAAGAGAGGTGCAGAAAGAGGGAAGATGGGTGCAGAAAGAGGCAAGAAGAGGGATGCAGAAAGTTGAAAGAGGGGTGCAGAAAGAGGCAAGAGGTATCCACAAAGAGGGAAGAGTGGTACAGAAAGAGGCAAGACGGATACAGAAATTTACAAGAGTGGTGCATATAAAAGCAAGATAAGTGCAGAAAGAAGCAAAAGAGGTGCAGAAAGAGATAAGAGAACTGCAGAAAAAGGCAAGAGAGCTGCAGAAAGAGGCAAGAGAGGTGCAGAAAAAAGGGAAGGAGGGTATAGAAAGAATCAAGAGAAGTGCAGAAAGAAGCAATAGAAGTGCAGAAAGAAGCCAGAGAAGTGCAGAAAGAAGCAACAGAGGTGCTGAAAGAGGCACGAGGGATGCAGAAAGAGGCAATAGAAGTGCAGAAAGAAGCAACAGTAGTGCAGAAAGAGACAAGAGAGGTGCAGAAAGAGGCAACAGAACTGCAGAAAGAGGCAAGAGAGGTGCAGAAAGAGGGGTGCTGGAAGAGGCAAGAGAAGTGCCGAAAGAAGCAAGAGAGAGTGCAGAAAGAAGCAAGAGACATGCAGAAAGAGGCAAGAGGGGTGCAGAAAGAGGCAAGAGAGGTACAGAAAGAGTCAAGAGAGGTGCAGAAAGAGGGAAGATGGGTGCAGAAAGAGGCAAGAAGAGGGATGCAGAAAGTTGAAAGAGGGGTGCAGAAAGAGGCAAGAGGTATCCACAAAGAGGGAAGGGTGGTACAGAAAGAGGCAAGTCGGATACAGAAATTTACAAGAGTGGTGCATATAAAAGCAAGATAAGTGCAGAAAGAAGCAAAAGAGGTGCAGAAAGAGATAAGAGAACTGCAGAAAAAGGCAAGAGAGCTGCAGAAAGAGGCAAGAGAGGTGCAGAAAGAGGCAACAGAACTGCAGAAAGAGGCAAGAGAGGTGCAAAAAGAGGGAAGAGGGGTGCTGGAAGAGGTAAAAGAAGTGCCAAAAGAAGCAAGAGAAGTGCAGAAAGAAGCAAGAGACATGCAGAAAGAGGCAAGAGGGGTGCAGAAAAAGGCAAGAGAGGTGCAGAAAGAAGCAAGAGAAGTTCAGAAAGAGGCAAGAGAGGTACAGAAAGAGTCAAGAGAGGTGCAGAAAGAGGGAAGATGGGTGCAGAAAGAGGCAAGAAGAGGGATGCAGAAAGTTGCAAGAGAGGTGCAGAAAGAGGCAAGAGGTATCCACAAAGAGGGAAGAGTGGTACAGAAAGAGGCAAGACGGATACAGAAATTTACAAGAGTGGTGCATATAAAAGCAAGATAAGTGCAGAAAGAAGCAAGAGAGGTGCAGAAAGAGATAAGAGAACTGCCGAAAAAGGCAAGTGAGCTGCAGAAAGAGGCAAGAGAGGTGCAGAAAAAAGGGAAGGAGGGTACAGAAAGAATCAAGAGAAGTGCAGAAAGAAGCAAGAGAAGTGCAGAAAGAAGCAAGAAGTGCAGAAAGAAGCAACAGAGGTGCTGAAAGAGGCACAAGGGATGCATAAAGAGGCAAGAGAAGTGCAGAAAGAAGCAACAGTAGTGCAGAAAGAGGCAAGGGAGGAGCAGAAACAGGGAGGAGAGGTGCAGAAAGAGGGAACAGGAGTGCAGATGGATGCAAGAGATGTGGAGAAAGAAGCAAGAGGACTGCAGAAAGAGGCAAGAGAGGTACAGAAAGAGGCAAGAGAGGTGCAGAAAGAGGGAAGAGGCATACAGAAAGAGGGAACAGGGGTGCAGAAAGAGGCAAGTGATGTGCACAAAGAGGCTAGAGAAGCTACAGAAAGAGGCAAGAGAGGTGCAGAAAGAGGGAAGAGGTGTGCAGAAAGAGGCAAGAGAGGTACAGAAAGAGGCAATAGAGGTGCAGAAAGAGGAGAGAGAGGTGTAGGAAGAGGCAAGAGAGGTGCAGAAAATGGAAAGAAGGGTGCAGAAAGAAGCAAGAGAGGTGCAGTAAGAAGCAAGAGAAGTACAGAAAGAGGAAAGTAAGGTGCAGAAAGAGGCAAGAGAGGTGCAGAAAGAGGCAACAGAACTGCAGAAAGAGGCAAGAGAGGTGCAGAAAGATGCCAGAGACGTGCAGAAAAAGGGAAGAAGGGTGCAGAAAGAAGTAAGAGAGGTGTACACTAAAGCAAGAGAAGTGCAGAAAGAGGAAAGTAAGGTGCAGAAAGAGGCAAGAGAGGTGCAGAAAGAGGCAACAGAACTGCAGAAAGAGGCAAGAAAGGTGCAGAAAGAGGGAAGAGGGTGCTGGAAGAGGCAAAAGAAGTGCAGAAAGAAGCAAGAGAAGTGCAGAAAGAAGCAAGAGACATGCAGAAAGAGGCAAGAGGGGTGCAGAAAGAGGCAAGAGAGGTGCAGAAAGAAGCAAGAGAAGTTCAGAAAGAGGCAAGAGAGGTACAGAAAGAGTCAAGAGAGGTGCAGAAAGAAGGAAGATGGGTGCAGAAAGAGACAAGAAGAGGGATGCAGAAAGTTGAAAGAGGGGTGCAGAAAGAGGTATCCACAAAAGAGGAAGAGTGGTACAGAAAGAGGCAAGACGGATACAGAAATTTACAAGAGTGGTGCATATAAAAGCAAGATAAGTGCAGAAAGAAGCAAAAGAGGTGCAGAAAGAGATAAGAGAACTGCAGAAAAAGGCAAGAGAGCTGCAGAAAGAGGCAAGAGAGGTGCAGAAAAAGGGAAGGAGGGTACAGAAAGAATCAAGAGAAGTGCAGAAAGAAGCAAGAGAAGTGCAGAAAGAAGACAGAGAAGTGCAGAAAGAAGCAACAGAGGTGCTGAAAGAGGCACGAGGGATGCAGAAAGAGGCAAGAGAAGTGCAGAAAGAAGCAACAGTAGTGCAGAAAGAGGCAAGAGAGGTGCAGAAAGAGGCAACAGAACTGCAGAAAAGAGGCAAGAGAGGTGAAAAAAGAGGGGTGCTGGAAGAGGCAAAAGAAGTGCCGAAAGAAGCAAGAGAAGTACAGAAAGAAGCAAGAGACATGCAGAAAGAGGCAAGAGGGGTGCAGAAAGAGGCAAGAGAGTTACAGAAAGAGTCAAGAGAGGTGCAGAAAGAGGGAAGATGGGTGCAGAAAGAGGCAAGAAGAGGGATGCAGAAAGTTGAAAGAGGGGTGCAGAAAGAAGCAAGAGGTATCCACAAAGAGGAAGAGTGGTACAGAAAGAGGCAAGACGGATACAGAAATTTACAAGAGTGGTGCATATAAAAGCAAGATAAGTGCAGAAAGAAGCAAAAGAGGTGCAGAAAGAGATAAGAGAACTGCAGAAAAAGGCAGGAGAGCTGCAGAAAGAGGCAAGAGAGGTGCAGAAAGAGGCAGCAGAACTGCAGAAAGAGGCAAGAGAGGTGCAAAAAGAGGAAGAGAGGTGCTGGAAGAGGCAAAAGAAGTGCAGAAAGAAGCAAGAGAAGTGCAGAAAGAAGCAAGAGACATGCAGAAAGAGGCAAGAGAGGTGCAGAAAAAGGCAAGAGAGGTGCAGAAAGAAGCAAGAGAAGTTCAGAAAGAGGCAAGAGAGGTACAGAAAGAGTCAAGAGAGGTGCAGAAAGAGGGAAGATGGGTGCAGAAAGAGGCAAGAAGAGGGATGCAGAAAGTTGAAAGAGGAGTGCAGAAAGAGGCAAGAGGTATCCACAAAGAGGGAAGAGTGGTACAGAAAGAGGCAAGACGGATACAGAAATTTACAAGAGTGGTGCATATAAAAGCAAGAAAGAAGCAAAAGAGGTGCAGAAAGAGATAAGAGAACTGCAGAAAAAGGCAAGTGAGCTGCAGAAAGAGGCAAGAGAGGTGCAGAAAAAGGGAAGGAGGGTACAGAATGAATCAAGAGAAGTGCAGAAAGAAGCAAGAAGTGCAGAAAGAAGCAACAGAGATGCTGAAAGAGGCACGAGGGATGCAGAAAGAGGCAAGAGAAGTGCAGAAAGAAACAACAGTAGTGCAGAAAGAGGCAAGGGAGGAGCAGAAACAGGGAGGAGAGGTGCAGAAAGAGGGAACAGGAGTGCAGATGGATTCAAGAGATGTGGACAAAGAAGCAAGAGGACTGCAGAAAGAGGCAAGAGAGGTACAAAAAGAGGAAGAGGGTGCAGAAAGAGGAAGATGCATACAAAAAGAGGGAACAGGGGTGCAGAAAGAGGCAAGAGATGTGCACAAAGAGGCTAGGGAACTACAGAAAGAGGCAAGAGAGGTGCAGAAAGAGGGAAGAGGTGTGCAGGAAGAGGCAAGAGAGGTACAGAAAGAGGCAATAGGGGTGCAGAAAGAGGAAAGAGAGTGTAGGAAGAGGCAAGAGCGGATGCAGAAAATGGAAAGAAGGGTGCAGAAAGAAGCAAGAGAGGTGCAGTAAGAAGCAAGAGAAGTACAGAAAGAAGAAACAGAGGTGCTGAAAGAGGCAGTAGGAGGTTCAGAAAGAGGCAAGAGAAGTGCAGAAAGAAGCAACAGAGGTGTAGAAAGAGGCAAGAGATGTGCAGAAACAAGCAGGAGAACTGCAGAAAGAGGCAATAGAGTTAAAGAAGGAAGAGGGGTGAATAAAGAGGCAAAGAGAAATGCAGAAAGTAGCAAGAGAGGTGATTAAAGAGGCAAGAGAGGTACAGAAAGAGGCAAGAGAGGTGCAGAAAGAGGCAAGAGAACTGTAGAAAGAGGCAAGAGAGGTGCAAAAGAAGGAAGAGGGTGCAGAAAAGGGAAGAAGGTAAAAAGGGAAGAAGGTGCAGAAAGAAGCAAGAGAGGTGCAGAAGGAAGCAAGAGAAGTGCAGAAAGAGGCACGAGAGGTGTAGAAAGATGAGAAGATGAGTACAGAAAGAGCTAACAGGGATGCAGAAAGAAGCATGAGTGGTGCAGAAAGAAGCAAAAGAAGTGTAGAAAGAAGCAACAGAGGTGCAGAACAGAGGCAAGGGAAGCACAGAAAGATGCAAGACGTATGCAGACACAAGCAAGAGAGGTACAGAAAGAGGGAAGAGGGGTGCAGAAAGAGGCAAGAGAGGTCCAGAAAGAAACAAGTGAGGTGCAGAAAGAGGAAACAGAGGTGCAGAAAGAGGCAAGTGAGGCACAGAAACAGGCAATAGGGGTGCAGAAAGAGAGAGAGAGAGGTGTAGGAAGAGGCAAGAGGGGTGCAGAAAATGGAAAGAAGGGTGCAGAAAGAAGCAAGAGAGGTGCAGTAAGAAGCAAGAGAAGTACAGAAAGAGGAAAGTAAGGTGCAGAAAGAGGCAAGAGAGGTGCAGAAAGAGGCAACAGAACTGCAGAAAGAGGCAAGAGAGGTGCAAAAAGATGCCAGAGACGTGCAGAAAAAGGGAAGAAGGGTGCAGAAAGAAGTAAGGGAGGTGTACACTAAAGCAAGAGAAGTGCAGAAAGAGGAAAGTAAGGTGCAGAAAGAGGCAAGAGAGGTGCAGAAAGAGGCAACAGAACTGCAGAAAGAGGCAAGAAAGGTGCAAAAAGAGGGAAGAGGGGTGCTGGAAGAGGCAAAAGAAGTGCCGAAAGAAGCAAGAGAAGTGCAGAAAGAAGCAAGAGACATGCAGAAAGAGGCAAGAGAGGTGCAGAAAGAGGCAAGAGAGGAGCAGAAAGAAGCAAGAGAAGTTCAGAAAGAGGCAAGAGAGGTACAGAAAGAGTCAAGAGAGGTGCAGAAAGAAGGAAGATGGGTGCAGAAAGAGACAAGAAGAGGGATGCAGAAAGTTGAAAGAAGGGTGCAGAAAGAGGTATCCACAAAGAGAGAAGAGTGGTACAGAAAGAGGCAAGACGGATACAGAAATTTACAAGAGTGGTGCATATAAAAGCAAGATAAGTTCAGAAAGAAGCAAAAGAGGTGCAGAAAGAGATAAGAGAACTGCAGAAAAAGGCAAGAGAGCTGCAGAAAGAGGCAAGAGAGGTGCAGAAAAAGGGAAGGAGGGTACAGAAAGAATCAAGAGAAGTGCAGAAAGAAGCAAGAGAAGTGCAGAAAGAAGACAGAGAAGTGCAGAAAGAAGCAACAGAGGTGCTGAAAGAGGCACGAGGGATGCAGAAAGAGGCAAGAGAAGTGCAGAAAGAAGCAACAGTAGTGCAGAAAGAGGCAAAGAGAGGTGCAGAAAGAGGCAACAGAACTGCAGAAAGAGGCAAGAGAGGTGAAAAAGAGGGGTGCTGGAAGAAGCAAAAGAAGTGCCGAAAGAAGCAAGAGAAGTACAGAAAGAAGCAAGAGACATGCAGAAAGAGGCAAGAGGGGTGCAGAAAGAGGCAAGAGAGTTACAGAAAGAGTCAAGAGAGGTGCAGAAAGAGGGAAGATGGGTGCAGAAAGAGGCAAGAAGAGGGATGCAGAAAGTTGAAAGAGGGGTGCAGAAAGAGGCAAGAGGTATCCACAAAGAGGGAAGAGTGGTACAGAAAGAGGCAAGACGGATACAGAAATTTACAAGAGTGGTGCATATAAAAGCAAGATAAGTGCAGAAAGAAGCAAAAGAGGTGCAGAAAGAGATAAGAGAACTGCAGAAAAAGGCAGGAGAGCTGCAGAAAGAGGCAAGAGAGGTGCAGAAAGAGGCAGCAGAACTGCAGAAAGAGGCAAGAGAGGTGCAAAAGAGGGAAGAGGGGTGCTGGAAGAGGCAAAAGAAGTGCCGAAAGAAGCAAGAGAAGTGCAGAAAGAAGCAAGAGACATGCAGAAAGAGGCAAGAGGGGTGCAGAAAAAGGCAAGAGAGGTGCAGAAAGAAGCAAGAGAAGTTCAGAAAGAGGCAAGAGAGGTACAGAAAGAGTCAAGAGAGGTGCAGAAAGAGGGAAGATGGGTGCAGAAAGAGGCAAGAAGAGGGATGCAGAAAGTTGAAAGAGGGTGCAGAAAGAGGCAAGAGGTATCCACAAAGAGGGAAGAGTGGTACAGAAAGAGGCAAGACGGATACAGAAATTTACAAGAGTGGTGCATATAAAAGCAAGAAAGAAGCAAAAGAGGTGCAGAAAGAGATAAGAGAACTGCAGAAAAAGGCAAGTGAGCTGCAGAAAGAGGCAAGAGAGGTGCAGAAAAAAGGGAAGGAGGGTACAGAATGAATCAAGAGAAGTGCAGAAAGAAGCAAGAAGTGCAGAAAGAAGCAACAGAGATGCTGAAAGAGGCACGAGGGATGCAGAAAGAGGCAAGAGAAGTGCAGAAAGAAACAACAGTAGTGCAGAAAGAGGCAAGGGAGGAGCAGAAACAGGGAGGAGAGGTGCAGAAAGAGGGAACAGGAGTGCAGATGGATTCAAGAGATGTGGACAAAGAAGCAAGAGGACTGCAGAAAGAGGCAAGAGAGGTACAAAAGAGGGAAGAGGGGTGCAGAAAGAGGGAAGATGCATACAAAAAGAGGGAACAGGGGTGCAGAAAGAGGCAAGAGATGTGCACAAAGAGGCTAGGGAACTACAGAAAGAGGCAAGAGAGGTGCAGAAAGAGGGAAGAGGTGTGCAGGAAGAGGCAAGAGAGGTACAGAAAGAGGCAATAGGGGTGCAGAAAGAGGAAAGAGAGGTGTAGGAAGAGGCAAGAGCGGTGCAGAAAATGGAAAGAAGGGTGCAGAAAGAAGCAAGAGAGGTGCAGTAAGAAGCAAGAGAAGTACAGAAAGAAGAAACAGAGGTGCTGAAAGAGGCAGTAGGGGTTCAGAAAGAGGCAAGAGAAGTGCAGAAAGAAGCAACAGAGGTGTAGAAAGAGGCAAGAGATGTGCAGAAACAAGCAGGAGAACTGCAGAAAGAGGCAATAGAGTTAAAGAAGGAAGAGGGGTGAATAAAGAGGCAAGAGAAATGCAGAAAGTAGCAAGAGAGGTGATTAAAGAGGCAAGAGAGGTACAGAAAGAGGCAAGAGAGGTGCAGAAAGAGGCAAGAGAACTGTAGAAAGAGGCAAGAGAGGTGCAAAAGAAGGGAAGAGGGGTGCAGAAAAAGGGAAGAAGGTAAAAAGGGAAGAAGGTGCAGAAAGAAGCAAGAGAGGTGCAGAAGGAAGCAAGAGAAGTGCAGAAAGAGGCACGAGAGGTGTAGAAAGATAGAAGATGAGTACAGAAAGAGCTAACAGGGATGCAGAAAGAAGCATGAGTGGTGCAGAAAGAAGCAAAAGAAGTGTAGAAAGAAGCAACAGAGGTGCAGAACGAGGCAAGGGAAGCACAGAAAGATGCAAGACGTATGCAGACACAAGCAAGAGAGGTACAGAAAGAGGGAAGAGGGGTGCAGAAAGAGGCAAGAGGGGTCCAGAAGGAAACAAGTGAGGTGCAGAAAGAGGAAACAGAGGTGCAGAAAGAGGCAAGTGAGGCACAGAAACAGGCAATAGGGGTGCAGAAAGAGGAGAGAGAGGTGTAGGAAGAGGCAAGAGGGGTGCAGAAAATGGAAAGAAGGGTGCAGAAAGAAGCAAGAGAGGTGCAGTAAGAAGCAAGAGAAGTACAGAAAGAGGAAAGTAAGGTGCAGAAAGAGGCAAGAGAGGTGCAGAAAGAGGCAACAGAACTGCAGAAAGAGGCAAGAGAGGTGCAAAAAGATGCCAGAGACGTGCAGAAAAAGGGAAGAAGGGTGCAGAAAGAAGTAAGGGAGGTGTACACTAAAGCAAGAGAAGTGCAGAAAGAGGAAAGTAAGGTGCAGAAAGAGGCAAGAGAGGTGCAGAAAGAGGCAACAGAACTGCAGAAAGAGGCAAGAAAGGTGCAAAAAGAGGGAAGAGGGGTGCTGGAAGAGGCAAAAGAAGTGCCGAAAGAAGCAAGAGAAGTGCAGAAAGAAGCAAGAGACATGCAGAAAGAGGCAAGAGGGGTGCAGAAAGAGGCAAGAGAGGTGCAGAAAGAAGCAAGAGAAGTTCAGAAAGAGGCAAGAGAGGTACAGAAAGAGTCAAGAGAGGTGCAGAAAGAAGGAAGATGGGTGCAGAAAGAGACAAGAAGAGGGATGCAGAAAGTTGAAAGAGGGGTGCAGAAAGAGGTATCCACAAAGAGAGAAGAGTGGTACAGAAAGAGGCAAGACGGATACAGAAATTTACAAGAGTGGTGCATATAAAAGCAAGATAAGTGCAGAAAGAAGCAAAAGAGGTGCAGAAAGAGATAAGAGAACTGCAGAAAAAGGCAAGAGAGCTGCAGAAAGAGGCAAGAGAGGTGCAGAAAAAGGGAAGGAGGGTACAGAAAGAATCAAGAGAAGTGCAGAAAGAAGCAAGAGAAGTGCAGAAAGAAGACAGAGAAGTGCAGAAAGAAGCAACAGAGGTGCTGAAAGAGGCACGAGGGATGCAGAAAGAGGCAAGAGAAGTGCAGAAAGAAGCAACAGTAGTGCAGAAAGAGGCAAGAGAGGTGCAGAAAGAGGCAACAGAACTGCAGAAAGAGGCAAGAGAGGTGAAAAAAGAGGGGTGCTGGAAGAGGCAAAAGAAGTGCCGAAAGAAGCAAGAGAAGTGCAGAAAGAAGCAAGAGACATGCAGAAAGAGGCAAGAGGGGTGCAGAAAGAGGCAAGAGAGGTACAGAAAGAGTCAAGAGAGGTGCAGAAAGAGGGAAGATGGGTGCAGAAAGAGGCAAGAAGAGGGATGCAGAAAGTTGAAAGAGGGGTGCAGAAAGAGGCAAGAGGTATCCACAAAGAGGGAAGAGTGGTACAGAAAGAGGCAAGACGGATACAGAAATTTACAAGAGTGGTGCATATAAAAGCAAGATAAGTGCAGAAAGAAGCAAAAGAGGTGCAGAAAGAGATAAGAGAACTGCAGAAAAAGGCAGGAGAGCTGCAGAAAGAGGCAAGAGAGGTGCAGAAAGAGGCAGCAGAACTGCAGAAAGAGGCAAGAGAGGTGCAAAAAGAGGGAAGAGGGGTGCTGGAAGAGGCAAAAGAAGTGCCGAAAGAAGCAAGAGAAGTGCAGAAAGAAGCAAGAGACATGCAGAAAGAGGCAAGAGGGGTGCAGAAAAAGGCAAGAGAGGTGCAGAAAGAAGCAAGAGAAGTTCAGAAAGAGGCAAGAGAGGTACAGAAAGAGTCAAGAGAGGTGCAGAAAGAGGGAAGATGGGTGCAGAAAGAGGCAAGAAGAGGGATGCAGAAAGTTGAAAGAGGGGTGCAGAAAGAGGCAAGAGGTATCCACAAAGAGGGAAGAGTGGTACAGAAAGAGGCAAGACGGATACAGAAATTTACAAGAGTGGTGCATATAAAAGCAAGAAAGAAGCAAAAGAGGTGCAGAAAGAGATAAGAGAACTGCAGAAAAAGGCAAGTGAGCTGCAGAAAGAGGCAAGAGAGGTGCAGAAAAAAGGGAAGGAGGGTACAGAATGAATCAAGAGAAGTGCAGAAAGAAGCAAGAAGTGCAGAAAGAAGCAACAGAGATGCTGAAAGAGGCACGAGGGATGCAGAAAGAGGCAAGAGAAGTGCAGAAAGAAACAACAGTAGTGCAGAAAGAGGCAAGGGAGGAGCAGAAACAGGGAGGAGAGGTGCAGAAAGAGGGAACAGGAGTGCAGATGGATTCAAGAGATGTGGACAAAGAAGCAAGAGGACTGCAGAAAGAGGCAAGAGAGGTACAAAAAGAGGGAAGAGGGGTGCAGAAAGAGGGAAGATGCATACAAAAAGAGGGAACAGGGGTGCAGAAAGAGGCAAGAGATGTGCACAAAGAGGCTAGGGAACTACAGAAAGAGGCAAGAGAGGTGCAGAAAGAGGGAAGAGGTGTGCAGGAAGAGGCAAGAGAGGTACAGAAAGAGGCAATAGGGGTGCAGAAAGAGGAAAGAGAGGTGTAGGAAGAGGCAAGAGCGGTGCAGAAAATGGAAAGAAGGGTGCAGAAAGAAGCAAGAGAGGTGCAGTAAGAAGCAAGAGAAGTACAGAAAGAAGAAACAGAGGTGCTGAAAGAGGCAGTAGGGGTTCAGAAAGAGGCAAGAGAAGTGCAGAAAGAAGCAACAGAGGTGTAGAAAGAGGCAAGAGATGTGCAGAAACAAGCAGGAGAACTGCAGAAAGAGGCAATAGAGTTAAAGAAGGAAGAGGGGTGAATAAAGAGGCAAAGAGAAATGCAGAAAGTAGCAAGAGAGGTGATTAAAGAGGCAAGAGAGGTACAGAAAGAGGCAAGAGAGGTGCAGAAAGAGGCAAGAGAACTGTAGAAAGAGGCAAGAGAGGTGCAAAAGAAGGGAAGAGGGGTGCAGAAAAAGGGAAGAAGGTAAAAAAGGGAAGAAGGTGCAGAAAGAAGCAAGAGAGGTGCAGAAGGAAGCAAGAGAAGTGCAGAAAGAGGCACGAGAGGTGTAGAAAGATAGAAGATGAGTACAGAAAGAGCTAACAGGGATGCAGAAAGAAGCATGAGTGGTGCAGAAAGAAGCAAAAGAAGTGTAGAAAGAAGCAACAGAGGTGCAGAACGAGGCAAGGGAAGCACAGAAAGATGCAAGACGTATGCAGACACAAGCAAGAGAGGTACAGAAAGAGGGAAGAGGGGTGCAGAAAGAGGCAAGAGGGGTCCAGAAGGAAACAAGTGAGGTGCAGAAAGAGGAAACAGAGGTGCAGAAAGAGGCAAGAGAGGCACAGAAACAGGCAACAGAAGTGCAGAAATAGGTGAGAGGTCCTGAAAGAGGGCAGAGGGTTGCAGAAATAGACATGAGAAGTGCCAAAAGAGGCAACAGAAGTGCAGAAAGAGGCAAGAGAGGTGCAAAAGATGCAAGAGAGGTACAGAAAAAGGGACGAAGGGTGCAGAAAGAAGTAAGAGAGGTGTACAAAGAGCAGGAGAAGTGCAGAAAGAGGAAAGTGAGGTGCAGAAAAAGGCAAGAGAGGTGCAGAAAGAGGCAAGAGAACTTCAGAAAGAGGCAAGAGAGGTGCAGAAAGGGGGAAGAGGATATAGGAGAGTATGATCTGCCTCTTATGGTTACCCCCACTTTTTGCTGGTGTATCACTGTTTTTCGTCTTTGTCTGGCTGGGGCCCTGCTATCCAGGACCCCAGCCTAGCTGCTTCCTCTCTAAATTGATTCCCTGTACCTTAAGTACACTTCAGATTGGATTCTGGGGTGACCTTATAAGTCCCTAGTATGTGGTATAACTATGTACCCAAGGCATAGGTACCCCAGAGGCCTACCAGGGGCTGAAGTATGTATTGTGCCACCCCTGGAAGGCCCTCCAAAATGACACCACAGAACTGCTACTGTGGCCTGGGTAAGGTGGTGCATGCACCACTTACAGAGATATAGGTTCCCTATATCTCACCTAACACTGCCAATAGAAACCTATCAGTCACCCCTATGGCAGGCCTTATCAATCCTGAAGGTAGGGTGCTTGGTTATATGTGAGAGGGGGCCCATGCATGAGCAGAGCCCCTCTGCAGCCCTCGGAATCTCCTATCCAGGGATGTCTGTGGTGCAGCCTGACCATATACTCTTAAGTGCATTATATCTAAACGGTAAATGCTAACTTTGGGATGGCTGCACGGAAACATGTTGTGTTTGATGCCAAACACCTTGGAATCATACCCCCACACCAGTTCCTGGTGTGGGAGTATGATCCCACCCTTCTAGAGGGAGAGACATGACAGCACCGGTATACCCGAAACCAACTAAACAGAGCCTGGCATCACAAAATGGATGCTGCACCCAGACACGGGTCTGACCTCCTGCTGCTGACCGAAACTCCAGCAGGGGAGGCCTGGACAATAGGTTTCCTGTCTCAGAGAGGTGTTATCACCTCCCAGACAGGCCTTAGTGATTGGGGCTGGGTGGTGCACTCTCTGAGTGCTTTGAAGTCCTGCACTGGGGCACATTTGGTGTCCTCGTGCATACCCCAGTTCAAACCGGTTGCAGGGGCTGCCAGCCCCTGCTCTGGCGTGAAACTGGACAAAGGAAATGGGTGTAGCCACCCCTCTTTCCAAACCCTCCCATAGGTGGGTCCCCAGAGGGTGGGCAGTTAAAATATCGAAAATAAAATATCGACATACCATAATATCGAAGTTTAAATATCGAAGGGACAGAATATCGATGGGACAGAATATCGATGGACAGAATATCGACCCTAAGGTAAGTAATATCGAATTACTTAATATCGATGTTAATAATATCAAAGTTAGTAATATCGAAATCAAATATATCGATGTTACTAATATCGATTTTACTAATATCGATATTTGTATTATTGTTAGGTATTTTGTTATGTTTTTAATATGTATGTGTTATATGTGTTTTTGTTAATTGTTTTAATTGTTTAAAAATATATGTATACAATTTTTATATGTTAAATTTATTTTTTTAAGTCATTTTTTTTTTTTGTACTGTAGCGGGTTGTGGGTTTATAGGGGAATAGGGTGGGAAGTAATTTAATTATACTAAATTAATTATTAATTTTTAGGAATTATAAATTATGTTTAATTATTTTTTGCGTTTAAGTTCTGTAGCGGGTTGTGGGTTTATAGGGGAATAGGGTGGGAAGTAATTTAATTGTAATTAAGTTATAATTTATTTTAATTAATTGGTATTGATAATTATATAATTGTTAATTAATTAATAATTGGTAATTAATTTTTATTAATTGGTTATTAATTTTTATTAATTGATTAATTGATTATCATGTAATTTAAATGTAATTAAGTTATAATTTATTTTAATTAATTGTTATTGATAATTATATAATTGTTAATTAATTAATAATTGGTAATTAATTTTAATTTATTGGTGATTAATTTTTATTAATTCATTAATTAATCATGTAATTTAAATGCAATTCATTTATAATTTATTTTAATTAATTGGTATTGATAATTATATTATTGTTAATTAATTGATAATTGGTAATCAATTATTAATTGGTAATTAAGTTTTAATAATGTATATGTTTTTTGTTATTATTTTATTCAATATTTATTATTTAGTGATTAATATTGATTAATTATTATTTATTGGTATTTATTATTAATTTATTGTTAATACATTTTCTATTGGTAATTATGTTTTTAATAAATAATTATTGGTATTGGTAAATAGTTTAGAGTTATTTAATAATTCATTAATTATTTTAAAAAAATTATTTATTTATAAGTATGTTATTTGTCACTTCTACGCTATCCAACACTTTCCCTACTGTTGCACTCTCTGGAGTGGGAATAGTAATTTTTACCCCTACGCTACCCAACACTTTCCGTACTGTTGCACTCCCTGGAGTGGGAATAGTAATTTCTACCCCAACGCTATCCAACACTTTCCCTACTGTTGCACTCCCTGGAGTGGGAATAGTAATTTTTACCCCTACGCTTTCCAACACTTTCCCTACTGTTGCACTCCCTGGAGTGGGAATAGTAATTTCTACCCCTACGCTATCCAACACTTTCCCTACTGTTGCACTCTCTGGAGTTGGAATAGTAATTTTTACCCCTACGCTATCCAACACTTTCCCTACTGTTGCACTCTCTGGAGTGGGAATAGTAATTTTACCCTTACGCTATCCAACAGTTTCCCTACTGTTGCACTCACTGGAGTTGGAATAGTAATTTTTACCCCTACGCTATCCAACACTTTCCCTACTGTTGCACTCTCTGGAGTGGGAATAGTAATTTTTACCCCTACGCTATCCAACTTTTTTTAGTGTTGTTTTTTTGGGGAGTTGTAATAGTAGTTTTATTCCCTATGCTATTTAATATTTTTTGTATTATTTTTAGTTAATATAGTATATAACTAATTTTAAAAATATTAAAAGTACATTTTATTTTTTAATTTGTTATACATAATTATTTAATTTTTATTTATGTTATTGTTTTATGTGTATAGATGTATTTGTAATTTATAATATTTTTTAATAATTTATAATTTATTAAAATAATTATTCAAACTTATTAAGTAAGTATATATATTATATATTATATGTATATGTTTAATTAATGTTTTATTTAATTATATATGTTACTTATTAATTTTAAATATTATCAAATATTTTTAACTATGTTTATTTTAATTATAAGTATTATTTAGTTTATTTTACATATTATTTTTAACAAAAAAAAACGATATTTTTGATAACGATATTTTTGACATCGATATTTTTTTCCGATATTCTTGTACTTACCATGTTGTAGATAGGATGTCGATATTCTTGACATCGATATTTTTGTTGCGATATTTTTGTAGGTCGATTTTTTGACCTTCGATATTTTGTCAGTGATTCCCCCAGAGTTAGTCCAACCCCTTTTCTTAGTATAAGTAAGGGAACCCTGGCAACAGGACTTTAGATATCCCTGGATGAAACTCTGAAGCTGAATCCTGGACCTTCAATGCTCTACATCAAGATTAGAGGACTGAAGAATCTCCCTTGGGGTCAAGGAGTGACTCCCCTGCTTGGCAGGCACCAACAAAGCATCTGTCTGGTCTGCATCGCTGAAGCTCCTGCCGGACGCCAAAGTCTTTTCATCACAAGAGGTGAAGTTCCAGACTTCACCGAGGCTGCCCTGAGTCCTCAGCAAAGCTGAGGCCCATAGCTATTGTGGGCAATGTGGAACCGTGAAACCTGGTCACCAAGCACATTTGCAAGTGCATAAACTTCCTGACATCTTTCGAAGCTGTGCTTTAGTTTCCAAGTAGCCCTGTACCCGAGCACCAAAAGCAGTGAAGATCACTGGCCTACACTCCACGAGTGTCCCGTGGGTCAGCTCCAAGTGTGACCGCTCAAGGCTCCTTCGCGATCTCTATCCTGTTGGCTAGTGGGTCCCCATGTAGGCAACTCTTCAACTGCTTGGGCTTTTCTGGTTGCTCCAGTCTTGCCCTGACTTAACCTTGCTGTGTGAGTCCCTCAGACCTTGCTGGTCTGCACAGCAGCCTTTTCTTCACTTCCCCATGAGTTGCCGTTGCCAAGGCTTGTTGGGTCCATTCCAGTCGTCAACACTGCAGCACTCGACAAACTTTGTGGTTCAGCTTGATTCCAGCTCCTGGTTGTTGTCAATTCCTCCTGGACCTCGTGGCTAAAGAGTCAAGGCACCTGTCAACTCACCTGAAGCACCCAACATCTGAGGGCATTCGACTATCATGCCCCTGGTCACTGGCTAGTGACCCAGACTCTGTCCCCTCTGCTTTCAGGTCTTCCTTTTCCTCGATCCAGGCTTGGATTGCTCCGGACACTCTTCTTCTCTACGGCAGCAGCACTTTTCCAGAGGTCGCCATTGAAAACGACGACGATTCCCGACACCTTTTAACACGTATGCACCCGGCTTCCCTGGGTGAGGTAACTTGAGTATTTCGGTACTCACGTGAGTGTGGGTCCTAGAAACTCTTAAGTTTTAAGGGGTTAACTGGAAGTCCTCTCCGAAGTGTCCCTTTTCTTTAAAAATCTAACCGCGACTTTCCCCATAGAAGTCAATGGTGGCTCGTGCTGTGTTCTCACACTGCACGCGTCCCCGTGGGTCCCCTGTGTCACTACCTTGGGTGGTTCCTTGGGGTCCAAGCACTTCTACAGGCTCTAGGCCTTGTGTCTAGTTCAGTCGTGGTTCTTATACCACTATTTTAGTATATGGTTTGGTACGCCCCTAGGGCTCAAACATGTATTGTGCTAAATACTGCTGATATTTGACTTGTAACTTATGTACTTCGAACTCTAGCCTCATAAAGAGACTATAGGGGTGTGTTTAAGACTAAATACATATATTTTATATATATACCTGGTGTGGTCCTCTTTCATTTGGTCACTCAAGTGATTATACACTGGTAAAACAAGCTGCTTTACATTCCTCTAAGACTTAGCCTGAAGGCTGCTCTCCATAGCTACCACTAGGATAGCTTTCTATAAAGGTTGTCTTTAACCTATCATCCATAAGGGGTTTTCTGGACTGGTGCAAGGTGCCCACTAGAACTAGTGGACAGCATATGCCAGGCCAACTTCTCACATTGGTGTGCAGCGTGTGTGATTCCAGCTTGCTATTGTTTTACCAGATAATCTCAAGTGTGTGACTAACTGAAAACCACTAAAGGTACCTAAGGTACATATAAATTCAAGCTTAGAAATACAGCAAGTTCTACTGAACTTAGAGTTGTGTGTCAAGGGCTTAGCACACCCTTTCTACAACTCAAGAGAGTTTAGTAGGCCACACTAGAGTAGGTAGTGCATACACCACACCTCACTAGTAATGTCTTCACTGCCAGGAACCAGTGGGCTCCTGCCATCCATATATGACAACCTCCCATTCTTGGAATTGAGAGAGTTGTGCAAGATTAGGAAGCTGAAGACAGGCAAAAGTGCCAACACCCAACGTCTCATGGAGATGCTTCTGCTAGATGATCTCAGAAGACCTATAGGGTCTGCAAGGGTAGGCAGAGAGGGTGGGGCAGAAGATGAGGAAGGGACCAGGGGTAAAAATACCCAGGACCTGACCTCTGAATCTGGCCAGGAAGGTGACAATGACCTTGCCGTGGAAAATGCAGCTCCTCCTGCAGATGAGGAGGAGGATCAGAATGACCTCCCCTTTGTCCCACCAGGAAGAGTTGTGAGTGTGCCCAGATGGTCTAGATCTCCTTCTCAGGAGTCTAACCATTCTGACACCTCAGTAGGGACCTCTGGTTCTTCTCATAGGAGGGAATCCTCTCATGAAAGGAAAGAGAGACTGCTCAGTTGAGAATCAGAAGAGAGCAGTTGGCTATAGACAGGGAGTCCCTAGAGCTTCATAGACAAAGAAGAAAGTTGGGACTAGAATCCCGTGGTGGCAGCAACTTCCCTAATGGTAGGGAAATGTCTTATGACCATAGAAACCTGAGCAAGATTGTCCCTCCCTACCAGAGTGGAGATGACATCCACAAATGGGTAACTGTACTGGAAAGGGCCTGTAAAGTTCAGAGGGTCCCCCAGGAGCAGTGGGCAGCAATCTTGTGGCTCTCCTTTGCAGACAAAGGTAGAGACAAGATCCTCACTGTAAGAGAAGAGGATGCTGATGATTATCAAGTCCTGAAGAGTGCCCTAATAGATGGGTTTGGCCTAACCACTGAGCAATGCAGGTTAAGGTTCAGAGATACCCAAAAGGCACAGACACAGGACTGGGTGGACTTTGTAGATTGTGCTACCAAGGCTCTGGAAGGTTTGTTAGTGGGCAGTAAGGTATGTGACTTCAAAGGATTGTATACTTTAATCATGAGGGAGCAGATTCTTAATAACTGTCAGAATCAGTTGCTACATCAGTACCTGGTTGACTCTGATCTGACCTCTCCCCAAGAATTGGGAAAGAAGGCAGACAAATAGGTCAGAACCAGGGTGAAGCAGAAAGTACAGAACCAAGGTGGTGACCAGAAGAAGCAAGATTCCAAAATCTCTGATAAGGGTGGGGAGAAGGGTAAAGACCAGAAATCTTCTCAAGGTCCCCAAAAATCTGCATCTGACGGGGAACCCCAATCTAATAAAGGAAAAGGCCAAAGGAAACCATGGTGCAAAGTCTGTAAGCAAAAGACTCACTGGTCCAGTGATTGCACCAAGTCCAAAGACCCCACTCCAGCCACCATTGCCCCTAAGGCAACTGTTCCCCCCAGTCCAGCTACAAGTGGTGGTGGAAACACTCAGAATAAGGGTTTAGTAGGGTTGACCCTGGGTACTGAGATGGACTCTGGCCTAGTCAGAGTGCCAACTCAGGCTGTCCTAGTCTGTGATGGGGGCATGGATATGTCCCCCTTTGTGAGTCCCAATAATTTGGGCAAATACAGACAGCAGCCTTTAATTAATGGAAGGGAGGCTTTGGAATTCAGGGACACAGGAGCAAGTGTCACCATGGTGACACAAGATCTTGTGGATCCTGGGCAGATTATACTTGGTGAAATGTACCAAGTGACCAATGCTAGCAATGTCAGAACAGACCATTTTCTGGCAGTTGTTAACTTCTCCTGGGGAGGGGTAACTGGCCTTAAGAAGATTGTGGTGAGTGCAGACTTACCAGTTGAATGCTTGCTTGGCAATGATCTTGAAACCTCAGATTGGGCAGAGGTGGAGCTCAGGAATCATGCAGAAATGCTAGGGATACCTGCACATGTCTTTGCTGTGACTAGGTCACAGGCAAAAATGTCAAAAGCTGAACAGGCCCTGGATTCTGGAATAATGGACCAGGTGCCTCCAAGAGAAGGAACAATAGGGTTAAGGCAGTAGGGTTACGGCAGTGCCTTCCCCCTTGGCTCAGGAGGAAGATCAGTCTTTTGAGGAAGCTGATCTCAGGCTTGAAGAAGGAACTGTCCCAGAGGAGCTTCAACCTGATCAGGTTGAGTTCTTGGGGATAGTGGGACCTTCCAGGGCAAATCTGAGCCAGGAGCAGCTGAACTGCCCCTCTCTTGAACCCCTCAGACAGCAGGCTGCTGCTGAGGCTGCTGGGAATGCTAGTGGCACCCATAAGATATATTGGGATGATGGACTCCTGTACTCAGAGAGTAGAGACCACAAGCCTGGAGCAGCCAGGAGGTTGGTTACACCTCTGAAGTTCAGGGGCTTCCTATTGACACTAGCCCATGACATTACCTTAGCAGGTCACCTGGGCCAGAACAAGACTTGGGACAGAATTGTCCCTCACTTTCACTGGCCCCACAGGTCTGAAGACACCAAGGAGTTTTGTCGCTTCTGTGTGACCTGCCAAGCCAGTGGGAAGGCAGGTGGCACTACAAAGGCCCCCCTGATACCACTACCTGTAGTGGGGGTTCCCTTTGAGAGGGTGGGGATTGACATAGTTGGTCCCATGGATCCCCAAACAGCATCTGGGCACAGGTTTATCCTGGTGGTGGTGGACCATGCCACCGGGTACCCAGAAGCCATTCCCCTTAGGACCACTACAGCTCCTGTGGTGGCAAGGGCCCTCCTGGGAATTTTTTCAAGAGTGGGCTTTCCTAAGGAGGTAGTATCTGACAGAGATGCAAACTTTATGTCCAGTTACTTGACTGCAATGTGGAAGGAGTATGGAGTGACTTATAAGTTCACCACACCCTATCACCCACAATGCAATGGTTTAGTTGAGAGATTCAACAAAACCTTGAAGTGTATGATTAAAGGGCTCCCAGAAAAGCTTAGGCGAAGATGGGACATACTCTTGCCCTGCCTTTTATTTACATACAGGGAGGTGCCTCAGAAAGGGGTTGGCTACATCCCTTTTGAACTTTTGTTTGGCCATCCTGTTAGGGGTCCATTTTGTCTGGTGAAGGAAGGTTGGGAGTTACCTCTCAAACCCCTTAAACAGGACATAGTGGACTATGTACTTGGTCTCCGCTCCCGGATGGCTGTGTATATGAAAAAGGCAACCAAAAACCTTGAGGCTAGCCAGGAATTACAGAAAGCCTGGCATGACCAAAAGGCTGTGCTGACTGTTTACCAGCCAGGGCAGAAGGTGTGGGTGCTGGAGCCAGTGGCCCCAGCAGCCCTCCAAGACAAGTGGAGTGGCCCCCATACAATTGTTGAACAGAAGGGAGAGGTTACCTATCTGGTAGACCTAGGAACTCCCAGGAGTCCCCACAGGGTGCTCCATGTCAACAAGCTGAAGCCATATCTGGACAGGGCTGACATGGGCTTGCTCATGGCAACTGATGAGGGCCAGGAGGAGGAGAGTGACCCTCTCCCTGACCTGCTCTCTCAGAACCCTGATGATGGGTCAGTGGATGGTGTAGCCTTGGCAGGCAGCCTCACTGCCCAGCAGCATACTGATTGTAGACAGGTGCTCCATCAGTTCAGACACATGTTTTCTCTGACTCCTGGTGCACTCATGAAGTAGACACTGGGGACAGTCTGCCTGTTATAAAAGTAAGAGTAACAGGCAACCTGACCATGTCAGGGACTGTATCAGGACAGAAGTCCAGAAAATGTTGGAACTGGGTGTCATTGAACCTTCAGATAGCCCTTGGGCTAGTCCAGTGGTCCTGGTGCCAACACCTCACACAAAGAATGGTAAGAGAGAGATGAGGTTTTGTGTGGACTACAGAGGCCTCAATGCAGTCACTAGGACTGATGCCCATCCAATCCCCAGGGCAGATGAGCTAATAGACACTTTGGCCTCAGCCAAGTATCTAAGCACATTTGACCTAACAACTGACTACTGGCAGATCAGACTAGCTGATGATGCAAAGCCAAAGACTGCATTTTCTACCCCTGGTGGGCTTTACCAATTTGTGGTGATGCCCTTTGGTTTGAAAAATGCACCTGCCACTTTTCAGAGGTTGGTGAACACAGTCCTTACAGGCCTGGAAGCCTATAGTACAGCATATCTAAATGATATTGCTGTCTTTAGCTCCGCCTGGGAGGATCACCTGGTCCACCTCAGAAATGTTTTGGAGGCCCTGCAGAAAGCAGGCCTAACTATCAAGGCCACAAAGTGCCAGATAGGGCAGAGTCAGGTTGTGTACCTGGGCCACCTTGTGGGTGGAGGACAGGTTCAACCATTGCAGAGCAAGATCCAGACCATCATGTACTGGGCTGCTCCAACTACCCAGACTCAGGTGAGAGCCTTTTTAGGCCTGACTGGGTACTACAGAAGACTTGTCAAGGGGAATGGATCAATAGTGACCCCCCTGAATGACTTAACCTCCAAGAAAATGCCCAAAAAGGTTCAGTGGACAGTTAGCTGTCAAAAGGCATTTGATGACCTGAAGCAGGCCATGTGCACTGCTCCCATTCTGCAAAGTCCTGATTACTCCAAAAAGTTCATTGTGTAAACAGATGCATCTGAGTTGGGGGTAGGGGCTGTACTGTCACAGTTGAATGATGAAGGTCAGGATCAGCCAGTAGCTTTTATTAGCAGAAGGCTGACCCCCAGAGAGAAACGTTGGTCAGCCATAGAGAGGGAGGCCTTTGCTGTGGTCTGGGCTCTGAAGAAGCTGAGGCCATACTTGTTTCGCACTCACTTCCTTGTTCAAACAGACCACAAGCCCCTCTCATGGCTAAAACAGATGAAGGGTGAAAACCCCAAACTTTTGAGGTGGTCCATTTCCCTACAGGGGATGGACTATACAGTGGAACATAGACCTGGGAGTAACCATGCCAATGCAGATGGACTCTCCAGATATTTCCACTTAGAACATGAAGACTTAACTGGTCAAGGTTAGTTTTTCTGTCCCTGGGTTGGGGGGGTTGTGTAGGAGAGTAGGATCTGCCTCTTATGGTTACCCCCACCTTTTGCTGGTGTATTACTGTTTTTCGACTTTAGTCTGGCTGGGGCCCTGCTATCCAGGACCCCAGCCTAGCTGCTTCCTCTCTAAATTGATTCCCTGTACCTTAAGTACACTTCAGATTGGATTCTGGGGTGCCCTTATAAGTCCCTAGTATATGGTATAACTATTTACCCAGGGCATAGGTACCCCAGAGGCCTACCAGGGGCTGAAGCATGTATTGTGCCACCCCTGGAAGGCCAGCCAAAATGACACCACAGGACTGCTACTGTGGCCTGGGTAAGGTGGTGCATACACCCCGTGCAGAGATATAGGTTCCCTATATCTCACCTAACACTGCACATAGAAACCTATCAGTCACCCCTATGGCAGGCCTTATCAATCCTGAAGGCAGGGTGCTTGGTTATATGTGAGAGGGTGCCCATGCTTGAGCAGAGCCCCTCTGCAGCCCTCAGAATCTCATATCCAGGGTTGTCTGTGGTGCAGCCTGACCATATAGTCTTAAGTGCATTATATCTAAACGGTAAATGCTAACTTTGGGATGGCTGCACGGAAACATGTCATGTTTGGTGTCAAACACCTTGGAATCATACCCCCACACCAGTTCCTGGTGTGGGAGTATGATCCCACCCTTCTAGAGGGAGAGACATGACAGCACCAGTATAGCCGGTACCAACTAAACAGAGCCTGGCATCACAAACTGGATTCTGCAGCCACAGACACGGGTCTGGCCTCCTGCTGCTGACCGAAACTCCAGCAGGGGAGGCCTGGACAATAGGTTTCCTGTCTCAGGGAGGTGTTATCACCTCCCAGACAGGCCTTAGTGGATTGGGGCTGAATGGTGCACTCTCTGAGTGCTTTGAAGTACTGCACTGGGGGCACATTTGGTGTCCTCGTGCATACCCCAGTTCAAACCAGTTGCAGGGGCTGCCAGCCCCTGCTCTGGTGCAAAACTGGACAAAGGAAATGGGTGTAGCCATCCCTCTTTCCAAACCCTCCCATAGGTGGGTCCCCAGAGTTAGTCCAACCCCTTTTCTTAGTATAAGTAAGGGAACCCTGGCAACAGGACTTTAGATATCCCTGGACGAAACTCTGAAGCTGAATCCTGGACCTTCGACGCTCTGCATCAAGATTAGAGGACTGAAGAATCTCCCTTCGGGTCAAGGAGAGACTCCCCTGCTTGGCAGGCACCAACAAAGCATCTGTCCGGTCTGCATCGCTGAAGCTCCTGCCGGACACTGAAGTCTTTGCATCACCAGATGTATATTTTCAGACTTCGCCAAGGCTGCCCTGAGTCCCTAGCAAAGCTGAGGCCCATAGCTGTCGTGGAAAATGTGGAACCGTGACCCCTGGCCACCGAGCACATTTGCAAGTGCATAAACTTCCTGACATCTCTCGAAGTTGTGCTTTGGTTTCCCAGTAGCTCTAGCCCCTAGCACCAACGGCCGTGAAGATCACTGGCCTACACACCACGAGTGTCCCGTGGGCAAGCTCCAAGTGCGACCACTCAAGGCTCCTTTGCGATCTCTAGCCTATTGGCTAGTGGGTCCCCACGAAGGCAACTCTTCAACTGCTTGGGTTTTTCTTGTTGACCCAGACTTTCCCTGACTTACCCTTGCAGGGTGAGTCCCTCAGACCTTGCTGGTCTGCACCACAGACTTTTCTCCACTTCCCCATAACTTGCCGTTGCCAAGGCTTGTTGGGTCCAATCTGGTTGCCGACACTGCAGCACTCGACAGACTTTGTAGCAGAGCTCAAATCCAGCTTCTGGTCATCATCGACACCTCCTGGACCTCGTGGCTGAAGAGTCAAGGCACCCGTCAACTCACCTGAAGCACCCAACATCTGAGGGCATTCGACTATTGTGAGAAGTTGGCCTGGTATATGCTGTTCACTAATTAAAGTGGACACCTTGCACCAGTACAATTCGACTCTTATGGTAGATAGGTTTAAGACAACCTTTATAGAAAGCTATCCTAGTGGTAGCTGTGGAGAGCAGCCTTCAGGCTAAGTCTTGAAGGAATGTAAAGCAGCTTGTTTTACGACACAATCTCTTGAATCACCAAATGAAAAGACACCACACAGGTATATATATCAAATATATATGTATTTATTACTAAACAACTCTCTACTAATCTCTTTATGAGATTAGAAGTCAGGAACATACACACAAATCAACGTTTCTCAATAAATTAAGCACAATATGGCTGGGGCCCTAGGGGCGTACCAGATCATATACTAAGAAAGAGACTTAGAAACAATGACTTGCAGGGAGACAAGGCCTAGGGCCTTCAGAAGTGCTGGGGCCTCACGAAACCACCCAAGGCAGGTAAGTAAAGGACCCACGGGGGACGCGTGCAGTGTGGATACACAGGCGCGGATCGCCGTTGACTTCAATGGGGCAAGTCGCGTTTGGAAATAAAGAGTTTTAGGATACTTCGGGAGAACCTACAAGCATGTCACTTACAGGGTAAGTAGTTCTAGGGCCCACACCCACAGAAGCACCATAGTGCTGGAGTTACCTCACCCAGGGAAGCCGGGTGCATAGGTGTCCTTTGGTGTCGGGTCGCGGCGTCGTTTTCAATGGAGGACAAAGAAGACTTGCTGCTTGTGACGTTCGAGGAATTGTCCGGTGGAATCCAAGCCTGGATTCAGAAGATGGAAGACCTAAAAGCAGAGGGGACAGTGTTCAAAGTCACTTGGCAGTGACTCGGGGCAAGGAAGATGGATGCCCACCGTCGTCACAAGATTCAGGTTGATCATGGGTGCCTTGACTCTTCAGCCACGAGGTCCAGGAGGCATCGACGATGACCAGGAACTGGATTCGGTGTGCTCCACGATGTCTGCAGCTTACTGTTGTATCGACAACTCGATTGGATCCAACAAGCCTTGGTAACAGCAAGTCTTGTGGAAAGTGTGAAAAGGCAATGGTGCAGACCAGCAAGGTCTGAGGGACTCACCCAGCGACGGTAAGTCAGGGCAGGCCTGGAGCAATTAGGGGAGCCCTTTGGTTTCTTAGGAAATTCTTCAGGGGACCCACGAGCTGGCTGGCAAGGGATTGCAAGGATGCCTCAGGAGGATTCGCTCAACAGGGGCCCACAGTCACTTGGGAAAGAGTAGGCCTCTGATCTTTGGAGAAATGTTTGCTGGAGGCTGGGACCATATGTGGTCCAAAGCACAGGTTCTTAGAACGTTGTGAAGGGGTTGCACTTAACAATAGTGCACAGTACCCAGGGGTCGTGGTTTCTCATCACTTGTGGGGTCCACTGGCCTCAGCTTCACTGGAGACTCACAATGGCCTTGGAGAAGTCAGGAAATCTACTTCTTGGGCTACAGGGACTTCGGACTACGGCGGGAGCGGTGTAGTTTGCGACCATCATTTGTAGTTTTTGGTTCCTGCCAAGCAGGGGAGTCACTCCTTGACTCCAAGGGAGATTCTTCTGTCTCCCAAAGGTAGTGGAACATCAAAGGTCCAGGATTCATCTTCAGAGCGTCGTCCAGGGATATCTAATCTTCAAGTTCAAGGGTTCCCTACCTTATACTAAAAAAGAGGGAGGGACTAGCTCTATGACCCCACCTATGGGAGGGTCAGGGGAGTGGGTGGTTACACCCACTTCCCTTTGTCCAGTTTCGTGCCAGAGCAGGGGCAGGTAGCCCCTGAGCTGGTTTGAACTGGCATATGTACAGAGGAGCCTTCTGCTCCCCCAGTGCAGGACTTCAAAGCAGTCTAAGAGTGCACCCACCCAGCCCCAATACACTAAACCCTGTCTGGGAGGTGGTTACACCTCCCTGTGAGAGGATACCTTTTGTTGGGCTTCCTCCACTGCGAGTTTCGGTCATCAGCAGGAGGGCAGCCCAGTGTCTGTGACTGATGGCATCCATTTTGTGATGCCAGGGCTCTTCAGGATTCTACCGTGTTTTCACAGTGGGTACATGTCTATCCCTCTAGAAGGGTGGAATGCTACCCCCGCCGCCAGAACTGGCGGGGGTAGTATTCCAAGATGTTTGACACCAAACACGACATGTTTTGATGCAGCCATTCCAAAGTTAGCATTTTACCGCGAGGATATAATGCACTTAAGAGTATATGGTTTAACCGCATCCACAAACAGCACCAGAGAATGGATTCTGAGAGCTGCAGAGGGGCCCTGCTCAGGCAGAGGCACCCCCTCACATAGAAGCCAAGCACCCTGGCCTCAGGGGTGACTGATAGGTATATATGTGTGTGTTGGAGAGATATAGGGAACCTATATCTCAGTGAGGAGTGCTAGCACCACCTCACCCAGGCTGCAGTAGCAGGCCTGTGGTGTCAGATTTAGTCTGCATCCCAGGGGTGGCATAATACATGCTGCAGCCCCTGGTAGGCCTGTGAAGTACCTATGCCATTGGCACCTAAGGTACCATATACTAGGGACTCATAAGGTACCACAGTATCCAATCACTAGTGCACCTAGAGTGCACTCCAAATCGTTTAGAGAGAACAGATAGACTGGGGCTCTGAATAGCAGGATCCCAGTACAACTAAGTCATAACCAGCAAAACACCAGGAAAAAAATGGGGGCAACGATATAGTCAGATTCCACCTTCCTACAACTATCGTGCCCCTGGTCACTGGCTAGTGACCCAGGCTCTGTCCCCTCTGCTTTCAGGTCTACCTTTTCCTCGATCCAGGCTTGGATCGCTCCGGACACTCTTCTTCTCCACGGCAGCAGCACTTTTCCAGGGATGTATGATTAAACAACTACTGCCTAAACAACGAATTCCTTAACCACGAAGGCTCAACAACGAGCAATCCCAAACCACTACTTATTTAACAACGAGTTCCTAAACTACGAAAAATCTATAAATTGCTCATTACCATTTTACGCCACTATGCTGTTTGAAATCCACATCTTTTTGACATTTAAAAAAAAATGTAATAATAGATTATTTTTGTTCTAAACAATTTTTAGTGAAGAATCCTTAAATTAACGTATTTTCCAATAATAACTTTTAGCCACAAGATGGTAGTGTTGCATCACAATAATCCTAGCTGTTCAAGCCAGTTCCACACAGGTTGCATAGAAAGCAACACGGAGAAGTTACAGAAAGATAGTTGTTAATAAGGCCTGGATGTTCTTTGGATCTTTAAACAGACAGCATTTTCTTTTCGTTGCTCTTCAGAAAGGTAGTATGCAAGAAATGATCTTTACAGCATGAGGATGTAAGAGTAAGTTCTCTTACGACTACCGTGTTAATTTTCTCTTCAAAACCAACAACATAAACACAAAAAATATGTCTCACGCTTTGCTTCGCTATTGAATGTCTGCAGATGTTCGAAAGAGTTAATGGCACCGTTTTTTTTTTTTTAATGTTCAGGGGTTGTTTAGTGTCAGTTACTCACTGCAGACCTTTTAATCAGCTGCATTTCCACAGTTTCTGCTTTCTTTGTGCCGAGTGAGTAATAGGGGGCCAGAGGTGTGTCTGGTCAGGGGGTGCGGAGAAGAGAGACTCGTGGTTTTTGGTGCCCACAATGTTTTACCATCCTGGCAGGATGAAGGCTGTCTGCAATCCTGCTCTCATCAGTGCCCGCTTTCCAGGTGCCGAGTAAGTCATAGGGGGCCATGAGCGTATATGGTCAGGGGGGTGGAGGAGAGAGACTCTCCTTTCCACCTCTCCTGGTGCCGAGTAGAGACTCGTGGTTTAGGTAAGTCGTTGTTTTAGAAGTCGTGGTTTAGGTAGTCGTGGTTTAGGATTTCTCGTTGTTCAGAATTCGTTGTTCAGGTAAGTCGTTATAAAAACGTCGTGGTTTAGGATGTTTCCCCTTTTCCAGAGGTCTCCATTGAAAACGATGACGATTCCCGACACCTTTTAACACGTATGCACCCAGCTTCCCTGGGTGAGGTAACTCGAGTATTTCGGTACTCACATGGGTGTGGGCCCTAGAAACTCTTAAGTTTTAAGGGGTTAACTGGAAGTCCACTCCGAAGTGTCCCTTTTCTTTAAAAATCTAACTGCAACTTTCCCCACAGAAGTCAACGGTGGCTCGCGGCTGTGTTCTCACACTGCACGCGTCCCCCGTGGGTCCCCTGTGTCACTACCTTGGGTGGTTTCTTGGGGTCCAAGCACTTCTACAGGCTCTAGGCCTTGTGTCTAGTTCAGTCGTGGTTCTTATACCACTATTTTAGTATATGGTTTGGTACGCCCTAGGGCTCAAACGTGTATTGTGCTAAATACTGCTGATATTTGACTTGTAACTTATGTATTTCAAACTCTAGCCTCATAAAGAGACTAGAGGGGTGTGTTTAAGACTAAATACATATATTTTATATATATACCTGGTGTGGTCCTCTTTCATTTGGTCACTCAAGAGATTATAGACTGGTAAAACAAGCTGCTTTACATTCCTCTAAGACTTAGCCTGAAGGCTGCTCTCCATAGCTACCACTAGGATAGCTTTCTATAAAGGTTGTCTTTAAACTATCATCCATAAGGGGTTGTCTGGACTGGTGCAAGGTGCCCACTAGAACTATTGGACAGCATATGCCAGGCCGACTTCTCACAGAGGGATGCAGAAAGAGGCAATAGAAGTGCTGAAAGAAGCAACAGAAGTGCATATAGAAGCAAGAGACGTACAGAAAGAGGCAAGAGGGGTACAGAAAGAGGCAAGAGAGGTGCAGAAAGAGGGAAGACGAGTGAAGAAAGAGGCAACAGGGGTGCAGAAAGAAGCAAGAGAGGTGCAGAAAGAAGCAAGAGAAGTGCAGAAATAGGCAAGAGAAGTACAGAAAGAGGCAAGAGAGGTGCAGAAAGAGGCAAGAGAGGTGTAGAAAAAGGGAAGATGGGTGCAGAAAGAGGCAAGAGGGGTGAAGAAAGAAGCAAGAGAGATGCAGAAAGAAGCAAAAGAAATTCAGAAAGAGGCAAGAGAGGTTTAGAAAGTAGCAAGAGACGTACAGAAAGAGGGAAGATGTGTGTTGAAAGAGGCAAGAGGGGTGCAGAAATTTGCAAGGGGGAGGTAGTAAGAGGCAAGCGGTGTGCAGAAAGAGGGAAGAAGGGTATAGAAAGAGGCAAGAGAGATGCAGAAATTTGCAAGATAGGTGCATATAGAAGCAAAAGCAGTGTAGAAAGAACCAACAGAGGTGCAGAAAGAGACAAGAGAACTGCAGAAAAAGGCAAGATAGGTGCAGAAAGCGGTAAGAGAGATGCACGAAGAGGGAAGAAGGGTGCAGAAAGAGGAAAGAGGGATGCAGAAAGTGTGAAGATGGGTGTAGAAAGAGGCAAAAGGGGTGCAGAAAGAGGCAACAGAACTGCAGAAAGAGGCAAGAGAGGTGCAAAAAGAGGGAAGAGGGGTGCATAAAGAGGCAAGAGAAGTGCTGAAAGAAGCAACGGAAGTGCAGAAAGAAGCAAGAGACATGCAGAAAGAGGCAAGAGTGGTGCAGAAAGAGTCAAGAGAGGTACAGAAAGAGTCAAGAGAGGTGCAGAAAGAGGGAAGATGGGTGCAGAAAATGGCAAGAGGGATGCAGACAGTTGAAAGAGGGGTAGAGAAAGAGGCAAGATGTATCCAGAAAGAAGGAAGAGGGGTACAGAAAGAGGCAAGACGGATGAGGAAATTTGCAAGAGAGGTGCATATAAAAGCAAGAGAAGTGCAGAAAGAAGCAAAGGAGGTGCAGAAAGAGATAAGAGAACTGCAGAAAAAGGCAAGAGAGGTGCATAAAGAGGCAAGAGAGGTGCACAAAGAAGAAAGAAGGGTGCAGCAAGAAGAAAGAGGGGTGCACAAAGAAGCAAGAGAGGGGCAGAAAGAAGCAACAGAGGTTCAGAAGGATGCAAGAGAGCTGCAGAAAGAAGCAAGAGAATTGCAGAAAAAAGAAACAGAGGTGCAGAAAGAGGCAAGAGAGGGACAGAAATAGGCAAGAGAAATGCAGAAAGAAGCAAAAGAGGTGCACAAAGAGGGAAGAGGGGTGCAGAAAGAGCAAAGAGATGTACAGAATAAAGCAAGAGTGTTGCAGAAAGAGGCAAGAGAGGTGCAGAAAAAGGGAAGAAGGTACAGAAAGAAGCAAGAGAGGTGCAGAAGGAAGCAAGAGAAGTGCAGAAAGAAGCAAGACAGGTTCAGAAAGAGGCAAGATGGGTGCAGAAATAGGCACAAGAGGTGTAGAAAGATGGAAGACGAGTGCAGAAAGAGCTAACAGGGATGCAGAAAGAAGCATGAGAGGTGCAGAAAGAAGCAAGAGAAGTGTTGAAAGAAGCAACAGAGGTGCAGAACGATGCAAGAGAAGTGTAGAAAGATGCAAGAGGTATGTGGACAGAAGCAAAAGAGGTACAGAAAGAGGGAAGAGGGGTGCAGAAAGAGGCAAGAGGTGTCCGGAAGGAAGCAAGTGAGGTGCAGAAAGAGGCAACAGAGGTGCAGCTAGAGGCAAGAGAGGCACAGAAACAGGCAACAGAAGTGGAGAAATAGGCAAGAAAGGTCCTGAAAGAGGGAAGAGGGGTGCAGAAAGAGGCAAGAGGGGTCCAGAAGGAAGCAAGTGAGGTACAGAAAGAGGCAACAGAGGTGCAGATAGAGGCAATAGAGGCACAGAAACAGGCAACAGAAGTGGAGAAATAGGCAAGAGAGGTCCTGAAAGAGGGAAGAGAGGTGCAGAAAGAGCAAAGAGAAGTGCTGAAAGAGGAAATAGAAGTGCAGAAAGAGGCAAGAGAGGTACATAAAGATGCAAGAGAGGTGCAGAAAAAGGGAAGAAGGGTACAGAAAGAAGTAAGAGAGGTGTACAAAAAAGCAAGAGAAGTGCAGAAAGTGGAAAGTAAGGTGCAGTAAGAGGCAAGAGAGGTGCAGAAAGAGGCAACAGAACTGCAGAAAGAGGCAAGAGAGGTGCAAAAGAGGGAAGAGGGGTGCAGAAAGAGGCATGAGAAGTGCAGAAAGAAGCAAGAAAAGTTCAGAAAGAGGCAAGAGAGGTGCAGAAAGAGTCAAGAGAGGTACAGAAAGAGGGATGATGGGTATAGAAAGAGGCAACAGGGATGCAGAAATTTGAAAGAGGGGAGCAGAAAGAGGCAAGAGGTATCCAGAAAGAGGGAAGAGGGATGAGGAAATTTGGAAGAGAGGTGCATATAAAAGCAAGAGAAGTGAAGAAAGAAGCAAAAGAGGTGCAGAAAGAGATAAGAGAACTGCAGAAAAAGGCAAGAGTGGTGCAGAAAGAGGCAAGAGAGGTACACAAAGAAGGAAGAAGGGTGCAGCAAGAAGAAAGAGGGGTGCAGAAAGAAGCAAGAGAGGGGCAGAAATAAGCAAGAGAAGTGCAGAAAGAAGCAACAGAGGTTCAGAATGAGGCAAGAGGGATGCAGAAAGAAGCAAGAGAATTGCAGAAAAAAGAAACAGAGGTGCAGAAAGAGGCAAGAGGGGTGCAGAAAGAGGCAAGAGAAATGCAAAAAGAAGCAAAAGAGGTACACAAAGAGGGAAGGGGGTTCAGAAAGAGCAAAGAGAAGTGCAGAAAGAGGCAAGAGAGGTGCAGAAAAAGGGAAGAAGGTGCAGAAAGAAGCAAGAGAGGTGCAGAAGGAAGCAAGAGAAGTGTAAAAAGAAGCAAGAGAGGTACAGAAAGGGGGAAGAGGGGTGCAGAAAGAGGCAAGAGGGGCCCAGAAGGAAGCAAATGAGGTGCAGAAAGAGGCAACAGAGGTGCAGAAAGAGGGAAGAGAGGCACAGAAACAGGCAACAGAAGTGGAGAAATAGGCAAGAGATGTCCTGAAAGAGGGAAGAGGGGTGCAGAAAGAGACACAAGAAGTGCTGAAAGAGGCAACAGAAGGGCAGAAAGAGGCAAGAGAGGTGCAGAAAGATGCAAGAGAGGTACAGAAAAAGGGAAGAAGGGTGCAGAAAGAGGCAAGAGAGGTGCAGAAAGGGGGAAGAGGGGTACAGAAAGAGGCAATAGAAGTGCTGAAAGAAGCTACAGAAGTGCAGATAGAAGCAAGAGACGTGCAGAAAGAGGCAAGAGACGTGCAGAAAGAGGCAAGAAGGGTGCAGAAAGAGGCAAGAGAGGTGCAGAAAGAGGGATGACGAGTGAAGAAAGAGGCAACAGGGGTGCAGAAAGAAGCAAGAGAGGTGCACAAAGAAGCAAGAGAAGTGCAGAAAGAGGCAAGAAAAGTGCAGAAAGATGTAAGAGAGGTGTAGAAAAAGAGAAGATGGGTACAGAAATAGGCAAGAGGAGTACAGAAAGAAGCAAGAGAGGTGCAGAAAGAAGCACAAGAAATTCAGAAAAAGGCAAGAGAGATGCAGAAAGAGGCAAGAGAGGTGCAGAAAGATGGAAGATAGATGTAGAAAGAGGCAAGAGGAATGCAGAAATTTGCAAGGAGGATGTAGAAAGAGGCAAGTGGGGCACAGAAAGAGGGAAGAAGGATATAGATAGAGGCAAGAGGGATGCAGAAATTTACAAGATAGGTGCATATAGAAGCAAGAGCAGTGCAGAAAGAACCAACAGAGGTGCAGAAAGAGGCAAGAGAGGTTCAGAAAGATGTAAGAGAGGTACAGAAAGAGGCAAGAGAGGTGCAGTAAAAGGGAATAAGGGTGCAGAAAGAAGTAAGAGAGGTGTACAAAAAAGCAGGAGAAGTTCAGAAAGAGGAAAGTGAGGTGCATAAAGAGGCAAGAGAGGTGCAGAAAGAGGCAAGAGAACTGAAGAAAGAGGGAAGAGAAGTGCAGAAAGGGAGAAGAACGGTACAGAAAGAGGCAATAGAAGTGCTGAAAGAAGCAACAGAAGTGCAGATAGAAGCAAGAGATGTGCAGAAAGAGGCAAGAGGGGTGTAGAAAGAGGCAAGAGAGGTGCAGAAAGAGGGAAGATGAGTGACGAAAGAGGCAACAGAGGTGCAGAAAGAAGCAAGAGAGGTGCAGAAAGAAGCAAGAGAAGTGCAGAAAGAGGCAAGAGAGCTGCAGAAAGAGGCAAGAGAAGTGTAGAAAAAGGAAAGATGGGTACAGAAAGAGGCAAGAGGGTTGCAGAAAGAAGCAAAAGAGGTGCAGAAAGAAGCACAATAAATTCAGAAAGAGTCAAGAGAGGTGCAGAAAAATGCAAGAGAGGTGCAGAAAGAGGGAAGATGGGTGTAGAAAGAGGTAAGAGGGATGCAGAAAGTTGAAAGAGGGATGCAGAAAGAGGCAATCAGGGTGCAGAAAGAGGGAAGAAAGGTATAGAAAGAGGCAAGAGGGATGCAGAAATTTGCAAGATAGGTGCATTTAGAAGCAAGAGCAGTGCAGAAAGAACCAACAGAGGTGCAGAATGAGGCAAGAGGAGTGCAGAAAGAGGTAAGAGAACTGCAGAAAAAGGCAAGAGAGGTACAGAAAGAGGTAAGAGAGCTGCACAAATAGGGAAGAAGGATGCACAAAGAGGAAAGAGGGGTGCAGAAAGTGTGAAGTTGGGTATAGAAAGAGGCAAGAGGTGTGTAGAAAGTTGAAAGAGGGATGAAGAAAGAGGCAAGAGGGGCACAGAAAGAGGGAAGAGGGGTATAGAAAGAGGCAAGAGGGATGCAGAAATTTGCAAGAAAGGTGCATATAGAAGCAATAGAGGTACAGAAAGAAGGGAGGTGCAGAAATTGGAAGGGAGGTGTAGAAAGAAGCAAGAGTAGTTTGTGCACCATTTGTACCAATTTAACACCCACATTTAGCAGTAAGTAACAGGTGACCATTCCCGGTTGGCAAAGGGCCTTCTACCACCCTGTAACACGTGTCACTGCATTTTTTTTAATGTTTGAGCAGTTTGAACTAGAAACAAGGTTTTTTTGTTCAAATCTGCAGATTATGCAGCAGATGATGGATTGTGTGGTAAATGTGGAAAATGTATAATTGTGGGAAAGTCGGTGAAGCCAAACAGTCGCATAATTCCAGTGGCCCTGCTCATACCTCTAACTATGTCCAGAAGTTCTCCTCAGTGGTTCCTTCTTTTATTGTCTCATTGAGTTTATAGTTTAGCTTCTATGGAAATGAGGAAGACTAATCCTGAGGTTACCACTCTACAACACAGACTACCATACTACATAATTATTCGCCATAACACATAATCTCACTCTCCATAATTCCTATACACTAAATACCACATACTTTCTATCTACATAATTCCACTACTCACAACGTACATCCACTTCACTCCCAAAAACATTAGTAAAATACGTTTACATTTACAAAGCCAATAGCTCTAACTCTCGCAAATATGAGACCTATTACATTGCAAGTGCCTCTTTAACTAGTAGTCGCATTAGCAGAGTGGTGGAGAAATGGGGCTGGGCCTCCGACCAGTGCTCAGGAATTCCACTGCGTTGGACTTACAGGAGGTACCAGGAGGGCTTCTTGGCCCCTAAAGTCCCTCAGGAGTAAAGTTGACTTCATCCCCCAACCAGTAGTGTGCCAGGAGACACATTTGCAGAGTTGTGGAGAAAGGGGGGCATGAACTCTGAAGACCTCTTAGGAAACCCACTGTATGGGACTTACTGGAAGTAAAAAGAGGGGTAGTTGGCCCCCAAGGACATCCTTGGGGGCCAACTACCCCTCCTATTACCTACAGTAAGTCCCACACAGCAGTATTGCTAAGTTCTCATAGCAGGCCATGCCCCCTTTGCCCACCACTCTGCAAACATGCTCCCTGATGCACTCTTGGATGGGGATTGAAATCCCCTTCACTGCTGGGGGTCCTTAGGGGCCAACTAGCCTACCTGGTACCTCCAGTATGCCCCACAAAGTAGGATTGCTGAGAAGTGGACACAGGACATGCCCCCTTTCCCCATCAGTGTACAAACGCACTTCCTGGTGCGTTCTTGCTTGGTGGATGAGGTCCCCTTGCCTCCTGAGGGTCGCTGGGGGCAAACTAGCCCTCCTGTTACCTCCAGTAAGCCCCACACAGCTGGATTGCTGAGAGTGGTCAGAGGCCACGCCCACTTTTTACACCACGCTGCAAACATGCCTCCTGGTGCACTTTTGCTTGGGGGATGAAGTCCACTTAAGTCCTGAAGTCCTCTGGACACAAGGGGACCTCATTGCCCCACCAGCAGTGTTCCAAGAGGCTCGTCTACAGAATGTTGTAAAAAGGGGCATGGCCTCAGACCACCTCTCAGCAATCCCACTAAGTGGGGCTTACTAGAGGTACTTGGTGGGCTAGTTGGCCCCTAAGGACCCTTAGGATTGAAGGGAACTTAATCCCCCTACCCAGAACACACAAGGAGGTGCATTTGCAGAGTGGTGCAGGGAGGGGCTGGGGCCTCTGGTGAATTGGCGGTTTATTTTTTTTTAATTTTAGGAAGGGGGGCTGTGGGCCTCCCTTCCCTTAACCCTTTTGGGCACCGGGGACGCCATCCCCTGGGACCTGAGCCATTGTTTAAACAAAATTGAAAAGGGAGAGGGGCGTGTGCGTCCCCCCTCCCAAGGGCAATTACGGCACCGGGGACCCCATCCGCCAGGTCTAGGCCTTTGTTTATTTTTTGATAGGGCCTCCCAAGGCTGATTTCTGCCCCAGGGACCCCATCCCCTGGGGCCCGGCAAAACCATATTTTATAGAAGGGGTGCCACATGGCCCCCCCTTCCCTGGGCCACTTTTGGCCCTGAGGACCCTATTCCCAGGGCCTGCCCTGCCTTTTTACAAAAAAATGTTTTGGAGGGGGTCCATGTAGCCCCCCTCCTAAGGCCAATTTTGCCCCCGGGGACCCCATCCCCCGGGGCCCGACCTCATCTTTAAAAAAAAAAAAAATTAAAAATGGGAGTGGGGCCAAGTGCCCCCCCTTCCAGGCCATTTTTTGCCCTGGGTACCCCATTCCCTGGGGCTTGGCCTCTGTTTGGGGACTGCGGGGGATCCCCTATGCCCCCGCTGTCCCTGCCTGCTCCATGCCTCCTGCGGTAGCCAGCATTGCTTTTAGGCGAAGGGAGCTCCTAACACACAGCTCCCTTTGCCCAAAAGCAATACTGCTTCACTTCATGGAAGCAAGAGTAGTTTTCCTGCTCTCACTTCCATGAAGAAAAGCAGAAGTTTGCTATGGCAGGGTGGGAGCAGTACTCCAGCCCTGCCATAGCAAACTGCAATGTCCCGGGGGTGAGCAACCCGGGACACTTCTGGAGCTGGCCATGGGGTGTGGCAGTCCACAGGGCCATGAAGGCCTCCTGGAAGGAGCTGCGCAGCCTCCCTGCCATCAGATTTAAAGCCCCAGGGAGGTGGTGGTCCCCGGGGCCAGGGGTCCACAACAGACCCCTGCCCTTAATTTACATATGCCCCGGGGAGATGGTGGTCCTCGGGGCAGTGTGGGGAGCCAGGAGCCCCCACCCTTGTTTTTAAAAATTGAAGCCCCCAGGAGGTGGCGGTCCCTGGGGGTTGGGGGGCCCGCAAGGTCCCCCCAACTATAATAAAGGAATGCCCCAGTGAGGTGGAGATCCCTGGAGCAGCATCCATGCATTTTTAATAAAAATCTATGGAGAGGTGGTGGTCCCCGGGGAAGCGGGGGGGCCATGTGCCCCCGCCTATTATTAACAAAGCCCCACGGTCTCCCACATAATAATTATCCATTGCCCCTGGGACCTGGTCCACCCGGGGGCTTAAAAGAAATGAAGCGCGGGAGACTGCACTTCATTTTTTAAAAAGATTTGGGGTGGGATTCACGTACCCTCCGCAAGTCCCACTGTATTTTTTTTTTATAATTCTTTTTTGAGCCCTTGGGGTCCCTGTGGGACCCCTGGAGCAGGCCTAGAGGATCAGGGTATTTCTACCCTGCCCCTTTTTCTTTTTTTTAACCTTTTTGCTTGTGACACGGTTCAACTGAGTCACAAGATGGCTGCCAACACTTCCTCGTTTGAAGTGTTGGCAGCCAATCAGAGTCAGGCTTGAGATCAGGAGGGTTCGCAGGTCCACCATGGTCACCAGATATCTATATTTTTTTTATATATGAATTTCTCAGCAACTACTGAATGGATTTATACCATTTAAAGCAAAGAGTGCACTCTGGACCAAGAGCTACCTTTCTGCCAACTTTGGTGTAATTCCGTTCAGCAGTTCGGGCTGTAGCCACAACAAAAGTTTCCTATGGAAATTAAGATAGAAAAACCACGTTTTGGGACCCCCCTTTTTTCTCGGCCCCCGCTTGACAAATCACCACGAAGCTATCAAGACAGGAGCTGACCTGAGAGGGCCATTAGTTTTGAAACTTTCTCGAAGAATCGTCAAACTGCGTCAAAGATATTCGTAAAAGAAAAAAAAACTTTTTGAATAGAAACAATGTCCTAACTATAACTACCTACTGGCGACACCAGCAGTAGGTAATATAAATATATATATATATATATATATATATATATATATATATAATCACTGAAAAAACCATAGGTTTCAGGGACGTTATAGTTAGAAATTAGCATTTAAAAAACCTTAGAAATTCACTGAAGAAACCACAGGTTTCAGGGACGTTATAGTTAGAAATTAGCATTTAAAAAACCTTAGAAATTCACTGAAAAACCCACAGGTTTCAGGGACGTTATAGTTAGTTGGACATTTTACTCATTCAAAATGAGAAATTCGGCTGTTATAGTCAGTTGAGCTAACTATAACTCGTGCCCCAGCAATGCACTGCTGATGACATCACAAATTACATCACTCATGACATGGTCAGTGACATCACTGATGACATCTCAAATGCCATCACTGATGACATCATCCAGTGACTGTGTGTTTCTGTAAAGTTTAAATATGGTTTATATATATATATATGCCAAAGTGCATTGAAGAATGAGTGGGTGTATGAGTGTCTGAATGGATGATTTAGTAGGTGTGTGACTGACTGTATAAGTGAGTGATTAAACGTGTTTTACTGAATGCATGGGTTAGTGACTAAACTGTGTGAATGTCTGCATCAGTCTGTCAGTTATTGTGTAAGCGGCTGCATGGGTTGGTGAGTAGCTACATGAGTGTCTATATGGGTTATTGATTGGTTGTCTGAGTATCTGTATGGGTGCTGAGTATGTGGGAGGGGGGTGTGTGACTCTGTGCATAGATAGTGAGTGGGTGATTCACTGGATGTATGGGTTCAACAGTGCATCTGTGAAGGGCTTTATGGGTGGGTGAGTGTGTGTATGAGTGTGTTGGTGAGTGAATGGATGTCTCAGTGGTACATGTGTGAGTAACTACATATGTGAAAGGCAGTATATGTGAGTGTTGCGCTATATAAATAACTATATGTGAGAGTGAGTGATTGTGAGAGTGGCTGTGTGGATGAGTGTGTGCTTGTGTCAGTGATTGTATAAGAGAGTAAGTATGTGTTACTATCTGTTTGAATAAGTGAGGTGGTGTGCGTATAACTGTATAGGTGAGTAAATGGGAGTGTGATTGATTCTTTTTATGACTGACTAGGTGTGTGAGTAACTCTATGGGTGAGTGGCAGTGTGTGAGTGTCTGTATAGGTGTATGAGTGCATATGATAGTGCTGTATTGATGAGTGACTGCATGTATGAGTGATTGTATGGGTAAATGAGTAGATGTGTGTATACACCTAGGATTCAGTGAGTGGGTATATAGTAACTGGTATTGGTGTGTCTATGGTTTCGAAAATGGTAGTCTGTATTTTAGAGTGGTTGTATCAAAGGTTATATTAGGGTGTGAGGAGGTTTATCAGATTATCACGTGGATGATGTCATCAGTGATGTCATTTAAGAAGTCATCAGTGATGTCATCAGTGATGTCTCTGACCATGTGATGAGTGATATAATATGTGACGTCATCAGCAGTGCATTGCAGGGGCGTGAATTATAGTTAGCTCAACTATCTATAACAGCTGAATTTCTCTGGTTTTGTACGAGTGAAATGACCAACTAACTATAACGTCCTTGAAACCTGTGTTTTTTTCCGTGAATTTCTAAGGTTTTTTAAATGCTAATTTTTAACTATAACGTCCCTGAAACCTATGTTTTTTCAGTGAATTTCAAAGGTTTTTAAATGCTGATATCTAAGCATAAATGTCCCAAAAATATATTTTTAAATTTTTTAATTTTTATAAAAATAATGTGGTTTTCACTTTTCTAAAATATAAATGTAAATTTTTTTTTTTTAAGTGGATTTGCGAACCGATCGTGTACCAATCACGGTGGTTGCGCGAATCCAAGAATTTTGCCACCATATTGGTTAAGTCGTGTGCGGTGCGCGTTTGGTATGCGATGGGTGTGCGAATCTCGGACCCGCATAACATCACATACGTATTTCCATAAACATTTTTGTTTTAAAAGTATATGTATATAACTTTATTATATATTATACCAAGAGATTCTTTAACATAATTGTAAATATCATACATTTGTAACTGGAATAAAGATATATTATTGTTAAATATATTTTTCGGGAATCGCGTCGGGTGCGCGCCTGTTGCGCGCCGGATGCGCGAATCCCATGTGACATCAAAAGAAACAATTTAATTGGTTTAGAAGCTTTTGATTCTAGAACTTGAAGGACCACACCCATTTTTTCATTCTTTCAAGAGCATCTCAGAAGACACACCTGTCATCTTTTGCTTCTTGTCTTTCTATCTTTTTGGTGTTTTTTTTGTTCCATCAAAAAATGGCAGCTGGAAATTCACCACAGCAGATTCCACCTGAAGAAGAAGAAGACTTGGAGGAACCCTTCAAAGTCCGGTATGAGAGCATCATGTGGGCATTTTTCTACATACCACCTGGGGAGAAAAAGGTGAATGCCCGTAAGGTGACATGCACTGTTTGTGATAAGGTTCTCTCACGAGGCTCAGAAAAAAATATTCTTGCGGGACGTCATCTATGCTGAAGCATTTACAGACAATGCACCCTCGGCGTCTCGCAAGATAACAACTGCGTTGTGAACCAGAAAAACAGTCAACTGATGACAACACTGCTGGACCCAGCACCTCATCTGCTGGCACAACAACTGCTCCAACCAACATCTTCCCTGACTTAGTTAGAGTGGAGCAGCATTTTTTAAAATGTAAGAAGACTATATGTGTTGGTGAGCAATCAGTGAATGGTATCCTGGGTGCCATTAAAAACCACAAGTGTTAATTTTTTGTTTTTTTGTTTATGCAATGACTTTTAATTGCATAATTTTTCAATGTTTTTCTTGTTGGTTCTGTTTATTTTTTCATTTTTTTGACAAACAAAAAACACCCCAAAAATTCTAAAAGAGTTAAAAAACAAAAAAAAATATAAAACAAAAAAGAAGAAAAAAATGGTTCTTTTCAGAACCGCCTATTTGGTTAAAAATAGACAAATTTGTAAGTGTTGTATGAATTGTGCATGTGAACTACCAAAGTGATTGCATGAATACATGTGTAATGCTTCGGTAATTGTAAGAGTGCATGAGTAATGTATAGGAGCATCAAGGAGTGTATCATCAGTGCTTGTGTGATTACATAGGTACATAGATAGTGCCTGGATGATTTTATAAGTGCATGGGTACTGCCTGAGTGATTAAAGGAGTGCATGTGTAATCCCTAGGTGATTGCATACGTGCAGGGGTAATGTCTGTGTGATTAGAGGAGTGCATGGGAACTGCCTGAGTGATTGAAGTAGTAGATGGGTAATACCTGGGTGATTGCATGAGTGTATGGGTAGTGCCTGGGTGATTGGAGGAGTGCATGGGTAATGTCTGGGTAATTGCATAAGTGCAGGGGTAATGTCTGAGTGATTGGAAGAGTGCATGGGCACTGCCTGAATGATTGAAGGAGTGCCTGGGTAATGCCTGGGTGATTGCATAAATGCAGGGGTAATGCCTGGGTGATTGGAGGAGTGCAGAGATGGTGCCTGGGTGAGAGGAGTGCACAGGAAGTGCCTGGATAATTTTAAAAGTGCATGGGTAGTAGCTGGGTGATTGGAGGAGTGCATTGATACTGCCTGGGTGATTGAAGGAGTGCAGGGGTAGTGCCTGGGTTATTCCATGAGTGCATAGCTAGTGCTTTGGTGATTACATTGGTGATTACATGACTGCAGGGGTACTGCCTGAGTGATTGAAGGAGTGCATGGGTAATGCCTGTGCGATTGCATGAGTGCAGGGGTAATGTATGGGTGATTGAACGGGTTCATGGGTAATGCCTGGGTGCATGGAGGAGTGCATGGGTAATGTCAGGGTGATTGTATGAGTGAGGGGGTAATATCTGGGTGATTGAAGGAGGGCATGGGTAGTGCCTGGGTGATTGGAGGAGTGCATGGGTACTGCCTGAGTGATTGAAGGAGTGCATGGGTAATGCCTGGGTGATTGCATGAGTGCAGGTGTAATGTCTGGGTGATTGGAGGAGTGCATGGGTATTTCCTGAGTGATTGAAGGAGTGGATGGGTAATGCCTATGTGATTGCATGAGTATATGGGTAGTGCCTGGGTGATTGGAGGAGTTCATGGGTACTGCCTGAGTGATTGAAAGAGTGCATAGGTAATGCCTGAGTGATTGCGTGAGTGCAGGGGTAATGACTTGATGATTGGAGGAGTGTATGGGTACTGCATGAGTGATTGAAGGAGTGCATGGGTAATACCTGGGTGATTCCATGAGTGCAAGAGTAATGTCTGGGTGATTGGAGGAGTGCATGGGTACTGCCTGAGTGATTGAAGAAGTGCATGGGTAGTGCCTGGGTGATTGAATGAGTGCACAGGTAATGTCTGGGTGATTGGAGGAGTGCATGTGTACTGTCTAACTGATTGAAGGAGTGCATAGGTAATGCCCGGGTGATTGCATAAGTGCATGGGTAGTGCCTGGGTGATTGAAAGAGTACATGGGTACTGCCCAGGTGATTGCATGAGTGCATGGGTAGTGCCTGTGTGATTGCATGAGTACAGGGGTAATGTCTGGGTGATTGAACGGGTGCATGGGTAATGCCTGGGTACATGGAGGAGTGCATGGGTAATGTCAGGGTGATTGTATGAGTGAAGGGGTAATATCTGGGTGATTAGAGGAGGGCATGGGTAGTGCCTAGGTGATTGGAGGAGTGCATGGGTACTGCCTGAGTGATTGAAGGAGTGCATGGGTAATGCCTGTATGATTGCATGAGTGCAGGGGTAATGTCTGGGTGATTGAACGGGTGCATGGGTAATGCCTCGGTGCATGGAGGAGTGCATGGGTAATGTCAGGGTGATTGTATGAGTGAGGGGGTAATATCTGGGTGATTGGAGGAGGGCAGGGTAGTGCCTGGGTGATTGGGGGAGTGTACAGGTAATGTCTGGGTGATTGGAGGAGTGCGTGTGTACTGTCTAACTGATTGAAGGAGTGCATAGGTAATGCCTGGGTGATTGCATAAGTGCATGGGTAGTGCCTGGGTGATTGAAAGAGTGCATGGGTACTGCCCAGGTGATTGCATGAGTGCATGAGTAGTGCCTGGGTAATTCCATGAGTGCAGGAGTGATGTCTGGGTGATTGGAGGAGTACATGGGTACTGCCTGAGTGATTGAAAGAGTGTATAGGTAATACCTGGGTGATTACATAAGTGCATGGGTAGTGCCTGGGTGATTGGAGGAGTGCATGCATACTGCTTGACTGATTGACGGAGTGCATGGGTAATGCCTGGGTGATTGCATGAGCGCATGGATACTGCCGGGGTGACTGAAGGAGTGCAAGGGTAGTGCCTGGGTTATTCCATGAGTACATAGGTAGTGCTTTGGTGATTACATTGGTGATTACATGACTGCAGGGGTACTGCCAGAGTGATTGAAGGAGTGCAGGGGTAATGCCTGTGTGATTGCATGAGTGCAGGGGTAATGTATGGGTGATTGAAGGAGTGCATGGGTAATGCCTGGGTGCATGGAGGAGTGCATGGTGTGAGAAGTTGGCCTGGTATATGCTGTCCACTAATTATAGTGGGCACCTTGCACCAGTCCAAACCACCCCTTATTGGAGATAGGTTAAAGACAACCTTTATTGAAAGCTATCCTAGTGGTAGCTATGGAGAGCAGCCTTCAGGCTAAGTCTTGAAGGAATGTAAAGCAGCTTGTTTTACCAGTCCATAATCTCTTGAGTGACCAAATGAAAGAGGACCACACCAGGTATATATATAAAATATATGTATTTAGTCTTAAACACACCCCTCTAGTCTCTTTATGAGGCTAGAGTTCGGAGTACATAGTTTACAAGTAAAATATCAACAGTAATAGCACAAATACACATTTGAGCCCTGGGGGCGTACCAAACCATATACCAATAAAGTGGTATAAGAACCACGATTGAGCTAGACACAAGGCCTAGAGCCTGTAGAAGTGCTTGGACCACAAGGAACCACCCAAGGTAGTTACACAGGAGACCCACGGGGGACATGTGCAGTGTTGGAACACAGCCGCGAATCACCGTTAACTTCTATGGGGAAAGTCGCAGTTAGGTTTTTAAAAGGAAAGGACACTTAGAAGAGGACTTGGAGCAAACCCCTTTAGAACTAGGTCGTTCTAGAGTCAATACCCACGGGAGCACTGGAGTACTCAAGTTACCTCACCCAGGGAAGCCGGGTGCATAGGTGTCTTTTGGTGACGGGTTTTGTCCTCGTTTTCAATGGCGATCTGCTGCAGCAGGCTGCTGATGACCAAGTCGAAAGTGTCTGGGTGGATCCAAGAGTGGATCGAAGATCTGAAGGACCTGAAAGCAGAGGGGACAGAGTCTGGGTCACTAGCCAGTGACCAGGAAGGCGATGAGCAGATGCCCACTAATGTTGGGTGCTTCAGGTAGGTTGATGGTCATCTTGACTCTTCAGCCACGAGGTCCAGGAGGTATCGACGATGACCAGGAGCTGGATTCGAGCTGTGCCACAATGTCTGTCGATTGCTGCGGTGTCGGCAACCAGATTGGACCCAACAAGCCTTGGCAAGTCATGTGGAAACAAAGAAAGGACGTTGATGCAGACCAGCAAGGTCTGGGGGACTCACCCAGTGAGAGTAAGACAGGGCACGTCTGGGGCAACCAGGAAAGATCAAGCAGAAGAAGATTTGCCTTCGGGAGGGCCCACTAGCCAACGGACTAGCGACCGCAAAGGAGCCTCGAGTGGACACACTTGGAGCTGGCTCACAGGACACTCATGGAGTGGAGGCCAGTGATCTTCAGTGCAGTCGGTGCTGGAGGCAAGGGCTACTCGAAGCCCAAAGCACAACTTCATGGGAGACCAGGAAGAGGATGCACTTACAAAAGTTCTAAGTGTCCAGGGGTCAAGGTTCCGCATTACCCACGATAGTTACGTGCCTCAGCTTCACTGGGGTCTCAGGGCAGCCTCGGGGAAGTCTGGAAATCCACCTCTGGTGTTGCAAAGACTTTGGCGACCAGCAGGAACTTCAGTGATGCAGACCGGACAATTGCTTCTTAGGTGCCTGCCAAGCAGGGGAGTCATTCCTTGACCCCAAGGGAGATTCTTCAGTCCTCTGATCTTCAAGTAGAGCGTCGAAGGTCCAGGATTCGGCTTCAGAGTTTCATCCAGGGTAATCTAAAGTCCTAAGGACTGTGGTCCCATACGTATACTAAGGTAGGGGGTTGGACATACTCTTGGGACCCACCTATGGGAGGGTAAGGGAAGAGGGGTGGTTACACCCATTCCCTTTGTCCAGTTTCACACCAGAGCAGGGGCAGGTAGCCCCTGCAACCAGTTTGAACTGGCCTATGCACAGGGACACCAAATGTGCCCCCAGTGCAGGACTTCAAAGCACCAGAGAGTGCTCTCACCTAGCCCCAATACACACTATCTTGTCTGGGGAGGTGGTTACACCTCCCTTCGACAGGAAACCTATTGTCAAGGCCTCCCCTGCCAGAGTTTCGGTCAGCAGCAGGAGGCCAGACCCATGTCTGTGGCAGCGGCATCCATTGTGTGATGCCAGGGCTCTGTAATGTTAATACTGGGTAGCCCGGTGTGTTCATGTCTCTCCCTCTAGAAGGGTGGAATGCTACCCCACTGCCAGAACTGGTGGGGGGTAGTATTCCAAGATGTTTGACACCAAACACGACATGTTTCCGTGCAGCCATCCCAAAGTTAGCATTTAACGCGAGGTTATAATGCACTTAAGAGTATATGGTCAGGCTGCACCACAAACAGCATCAGAGGAGTGGCTCTGAATGCTGCAGAGGGGCTCTGCTCATGCAGGGGCACCCTCTCACATAAAAACCAAGCACTCTGCCTTCAGGATTGTTAAGGCCTGCCATAGGAGTGACTTATAGGTGTGTGCAATGGTAGTGATATAGGTAGCCTATACCACAGTAAGGGGTGCATGCACCACCTTACCCAGGCTGCAGTAGCAGACCTGTGGTGTCATTTTGGAGGGCCTTCCAGGGGTGGCACAATGCATGCTTCAGTCCCTGGTAGGCCTCTGGGGTACCTATGCCCTGGGTACATAGTATACCATAGACTAGGGACTTATAAGGGCACTCCAGAATCCAATCAGAGATGTACCTAAGGTACATGGAAACCATTTTAGAGAGGAATCAGCTAGGCTGGGGTTCTGATTAGAAGACTAAAGTCGAAAAACAGTGAAGCATCAGCAAAAAGTGGGGGTACCCATGTGAAGCAGATCCTACTCTCCTACACATGGGTAATGCCTGGGTGATTGCATGAGTGCGTGGGTAGTGCCTGGGTGATTGGAGGAATGCATGGGTACTGTCTGAGTGATTGAAGGAGTACATGGGTAATTCCCAGGTGATTGCATAAGTGCATGGGTAGTGCCTTGGTGATTGGAGAAGTGCATGGGTACTGCCTGAGTGATTGAAGAAGTGCATGGGTAGTGCCTGGGTGATTGCATGAGTGCACAGGTAATGTCTGGGTGATTGGAGGAGCGCATGGGTACTGTCTAACTGATTGAAGGAGTGCATAGGTAATGCCTGGCTGATTGCATAAGTGTATGGGTAGTGCCTGGGTGATTGGAAGAGTGCATGGGTACTGCCTAGGTGATTGCATGAGTGCATGGGTAGTGCCTGGGTGATTACATGAGTGCAGGAGTGATGTCTGGGTGATTGGAGGAGTGCATGGGTACTGCCTGAGTGATTGAAAGAGTGAATAGGTAATGCCTGGGTGATTACATAAGTGCATGGGTAGTGCCTGGGTGATTGGAGGAGTGCATGCATACTGCCCGAGTGATTGAAGGAGTGCATGGGTAATGCCTGGGTGATTGCATGAGCGCATGGATTCTGCCTGGGTGACTTAAGGAGTGCAAGGGTAGTGCCTGGGTTATTCCATGAGTGCATAGGTAGTGCTTTGGTGATTACATTGGTGATTACATGACTGCAGGGATACTGCCTGAGTGATTGAAGGAGTGCATGGGTAATGCCTGTGTGATTGGAGGAGTGCATGGGTAATGTCTGGGTGATTGAAGGAGTGCATGGGTAATGCCTGAGTGATTGGAGGAGTGCATGGGTACTGCCTGAGTGATTGAAGAAGTGCATGGGTAATGCCTGGGTAATTGCATGAGTGGAGGGGTAATGTCTAGGTGATTGGAGCAGTGCATGGGTACTGCCTGAGTGATTGAAGGAGTGCATGGGTAATGCCTGAGTGATTGCATGAGTGCACAGGTAATGTCTGGGTGATTGGAGAAGTGCATGGGTACTGTCTAACTGATTGAAGGAGTGCATAGGTAAATCCTGGGTGTTAGACTTGGCTTTTTCAGCGGGTTTACCTCCAGACTTTTTGCTTTTTGGCCTCCTGCTTTTGACCCTGTTTTTGTTGGTTTTAGGACTCTGGGCACTTTACCACTGCTAATCAGTGCTAAAGTGCATATGCTCTCTGTGTAAATTGTGTTATGGATGGGTGTTTCCATGATTGGATATTTGATTTACCTGTTAGCCACTAGTAAAGTGCACTGCATGTGCCAGGGCTGGTGAATCAAATGCTACTTGGGGGGCCTGCAGCACTGGTTGTGCCACCCTGTGAGTAGCCCTGAAAACTGTAACTCAGACCTGCCATTGCAGAAGTCTGCGCGCAGTTTTTACTACCATGCCGATTTGGCCAGTGCACACACTGGCCGGTCCCTAACCTTCCAGTTTCTTACATGTCAGACATCGCTCAGGTAGGCCCAAGGTATCACTGTGGGCAGGGTGCAGTGTATGTGAAAGGTGGGACACGCCCTGGTGTGTGTGGCATGTCCTGATAGTGAATTACAGCCAATTTCGTTTTTCACTATTGCAATGGCTACCAGTTCCCCATAGGATAGAATGGGAGGTTTGTTTATAATATCTTATAAACATAACTGGCCCAGGGAATTAGGTAAGAAAATCGAATTTAGTATGCCTGAACTCAGAATCTAAAGATGCATCTTTTAGTGAAGGTGATTTTTACATTCTGTGTTTGAAAATACCACTTTTAGAAAGTAGGTATTTTCTTGCTCAGTCATCCCGTGTGCCTCTGCTGGAATGTGGATTGCCTGTCTGTGTTTTGGATGACAGAAGGCTGGGGGAGCAGGAGGGGCGCCAGATGGTCTAGGTAGGTCAGGAAAGGGCTGAAGAGACCTGGGTTACGATGGGGAAGGGGGAGGAGATTTCCTTGCACCTCAAAGGGCCTGCTCTGCCTCTGACAAATGCCGTCTCCACCTCCTGCCAGGAATTCACACCAGAGAAGGCAGAACTGGTCTTGACCGGGCACAGGCCCTCTCTGCCTAAGAGATCAAAGGATTTTTGGACATAAATGCTGGGTCCCAGACCCCTGAACTTTAGAACTCATCTGGACAAGAAGACTGCCAAGAAGAAGAGCCGGAGAAGCTGCGAAAAGGAACAAATGCTTTGCTGGGTGCTTTGCTGGGCTGACCTGCAGTGGCTGCTTCTGTCTTGGGCAGTAAAAGGCCTGGACTGAACTTTCTGCAACCTAATTTGTGAGTCTCTCCAAGGGCTTGAGGTAGAGCTTGCCCCCTGTTCACGAAGTCTCAGGAACAGCAAAGACTTCAAGTTCTTCGACTCGCAGCACTGGGGACTGTGTGTTTTGTGCTGCACCAATAAGAACACCAACTGAACGATGTCTACGATGCCGCTGCCGACTCTGTGTCCTGAAGGTACCGCAGAGGGCACCGCCGCAATGCCGCACTGCAACCCTGGTCTCACTGATGATGCCTGTTGACGTGGACACCGAGCCGCTGCTTGCACCGCGACCTGTGGGCACCGCACTCCACACCGCCTTGCTTCACAATGAAGCTTTGGTGCCGCAGAGAGCACCGCCACAACGTCACACCGCAGCCCTGGTCTCACCGATGACACCTGTTGACTCTGCCACCGAGCCGCTGCTTGCACTGTGACCTGTGGTCACCGCACTCCGCACCGCCTCGCTTCATGCTGAAGCTTTGGTGCCACAGAGGGCACCGCTGCAACACCGCACCGCAACCCTGGTCTCACCGACGACACCTGTTGACGCCACCACCGAGCCACTGCTTGCACCGCGGCCTGTGGGCACCGCACTCCGCATCGCCTCACTTCATGTCGAAGCTTTGGCATCGCAGAGAGCACTGCCGCAATGCCACACCACAATCCTGGTCTCACCGACAACGCCTGTTGATGCTGCCACCGAGTCGCTGCTCACACTGCGACCTGTGGGCACCGCACTCTGCACTGCCTTGCTTCACGAGGACACCTTGGCCTTCCTGACGCCGCCACTTCCCGCCGAAATAAGTGCATGGGTAGTGCCTGGGTGATTCGAAGAGTGCATGGGTACTGCCTAGGTGATTGCATGAGTGCATGGGTAGTGCCTGGGTGATTGAAAGAGTGCATGGGTAATGCTTGGGCAATTACATAAGTGTATGGGTAGTGCCTGGGTGATTGGATGAGTGTATGCATACTGCCCGAGTGATTGAAGGAGTGCATGGGTAATGCCTGGGTGATTGCATGAGTGCCTGCGATTGACTACAGCCATCACAACTGCATCATATTGAGAGCAGCGTGAGTCAATCTTCAATAGCTACGTCCACTGGGGATAGTGCACAGGTAGTACCATCAAATCAAATAGAGAGTAGAGGTTTCCAACCCTTTTCGGTCTCTACCGCAGGTGATAGTCTACAGTCAATAAATAGACTAAAGGGGTCCCAAAATGCGGCATTTAAAGTAAATCTTAGGAACACATTGGGAAATGACTTAAAACAGTGTGATAAATATCAGTTAGACACATGGCGACATCATGATTGTTTGACCGTTTTTCGCCTCAGCTGTCGCTAGGGGAGGCCGAAGTGAAGGGGATGAATTTATGCATCCCCTCTAATATGGAGGAAATTGTCCATCATTGTACCACAAGTACAAACATGGAAAATGGTAATCCTAAAACAAATGTAGATAAGGTTAACTTAACAGAACCTCGCCATATAGAGATAGAGGATGTACTTCAGCATGATTATAGTAAAAGCCCCGATAACTTGCTGATAGCTGATTTTGGAATATCCCTGAGCAAAAGTTTAAAAATGATGACATGGAACACAGCTGGTATTAAAAAAAAAATCTATGATGTTAACTGGCAACAAATGTTGGAGGGTTCTGGGGTTGTACTACTACAAGAAACTTATGGTAAATGGGTACCAAAGTATTTGCACTAATGCAATACCATCAAGAAAGGGAAGGGCGAAAGGAGGTCTGGCTACCTTAATTCCAGTTGCCTCCCCTCTGACCATTAGGAAAACCTTCACTGAATCACAATATTACCAGTTTTTACATCTTTATTCCAATGAAAACCAGACTTTTGTCATAATAAACTTCTATAACAATATTTTTGATAACACAAGGAGCACCGTAATTAACCTATTAGAAGAGGATTTGGACCAATTCATGAAGTGAATTGTAGGGACTTACGTTTTAATTTGGGCAGGGGATTTTAATTGTGTTAAATGTGATTTTGAAGCTGGTGAGCCTTGTGGGTATTGTGATGATTTTGGTGACAAGATCCCACATTTCCACCATGATAGATATGGAGAAGCCATCAATAATGCAATGCATAAATATGATCTAATAATTTTGGAACCGATCATACCAGATGGTGAAGAAAATATGTATACCTTTGTGGGAACAAGGTCATCTTCAAACATAGACCATATCATAATATCTTCAAATGGTAACGATTTGGTCGAGAATGTTTCAATAAATATTAGTATGGTTAGCGACCATCATTCCCTAAGCGTGAAATTAAAGGTAAACTTGTTAACAAAACTAAGGGGCAAGAATGCAGATGTTGATATCGACACCCAAGGAAATAATGGGGTCTCAATAAAATGGACAGGTGTTAATCCATCTTCATTCATGGAAACCCTCAAAGGGAAAACACAAAAAGAATTAGAAATCTATCTGGATGGTTCCTCTACGCAAACAGCTGTCATAGCGGCTTTCGCCAATATCACCAAAGAAATTGCAGGTGACCTAAAATCTAAAAAGAAGGAAAAAATTGTGTGGTCTAACTCCAAGATGGTTTAACCATGAATGTACAAGGCTAAATGGGGAGCTGAAACTTGTGCTTAAACAAAAACCTAGAGACCAACAAAAAATCATGCTATAAGTAAAGAGTATAAAAAGACATTGGAAATAAGAAAAAGGGAGATCCATGAGGAGGCCTGGGAGAAATTAAACCACAAAAAACAAAGGAGAGAGAAAGGTTTTTTTTGAAGGGAATACTCCTGGTCCCCTTATAATAGAGTAATCAAACAATTGAAGGAGTACACCCTGGAGACAACTCAATGTCTCCACAGTATCGAGGGAGGTGCACAAAAAGGCGAGTTTCTTCTTTTTAAGAAGACCCCTCACTCACCAACCTAGTTGGTGACATGCTTCATCATAGGGGTCCCACCCGAATAGCCGAATGCTATCCGGGTGTGCTTCGACACCTGATTACAGTGGAGCAGGTTATTTCATGGTACAAGTGAGTGAAAAAACGTGAATTAAAAATTGGCCAGATATAACTCCCTAAAAAATGTTTTTATTCTGGAGCAACTGGACAATGTTAAAAATTCATAAGATGCCGTTCTCAGTTAGATTGACCTCGGTATCTTTGTAGTGAAAAAAAGAAATTAAACCAGGCAGTAGAGCTGAAAGATTCAGCCCTCTTCTGGAAGATAATAAATCATCCATATTTTAAAGATAATAATGTGGTGAGGATCGATACTGTAGTACCACCAGAAGACTGGGTGCTACATTTTAAGAGTATTTTTAACCCAGAGGGAATAGATATGATTGATTTGAAAAAGAAACATTTATAAAGGTAAACCCAGTGAAAACATCACCAATCACATCAGAGGAAATAAAATCAGCACTCCAAAAAGTGCAAATGGGAAAGCAGCAGGCTCAGATGGGGTGCCGATAGATGTTTTTAAGTATGATTTGGAATTCTGGATACCAATATTAATGAAAGTTTTTAATGCTGTTTTGGGAGGAGTATTACCAGCCACATGGGTTGAAAGTATTATTGTACCCATTTTTAAAAAAGGGGACAGGGAAAAGGCAAATTGCTACCGCCCAATATCCCTTCTTGATTCCTCTTCCAAGATTATGGGCCGAATCATGCTGGAGAGGCTCGAAGCTTGGGCTAGTGAAAAAAATATACTAACAGAAGTGCAGTACGGTTTCAGAAGGGGTATTGGGACGGTAGAGCAATGTTTAAACCTAGAGTTGTTAATTGGGAAGTACACAAAAGCTAAGGAGGGGATACTTCATCTATGTTTTGTAGACCTCACCAGTGCCTTTGACTTAGTCAATCATCAAAAATTATGTCAAATTTTAAAAGGGCTTGGTACTCCCACAGAAATAATCTTATTTTTATCACAAATTTATGCATATTTAACCTCAAGGGTACGCTATGGAAAATCAGGGGAATGTATGCCTGACTTTGTGGTAAACCGTGGTATCAGACAGGGATGCGTATTAGCTCCCCTTTTATTTTCATTGTATATAAATAACGTGGACTCGTTTTTTAAAAAATTGGTTGTAGATGCCCTGAAAGTTGGAACACGCCCCACCCCTGTTTTATTATACACAGACAAAGCTGTCCTAATGTCTAGAACTGCAAATGGTCTGCAATGTCTAATGGAAAATTTTGCTCAATACATGAATGACATAGACTTGCAGCTGAATCTAAAGAAAACATTTGTAATGTCGTGCGGGGAAAGAGACAAAAGTATAGACAGCATCATGTGGGAGGGGTTTTTATAAATAGAGTCCCAACATTTTCATACTTGGGGATGTTATTTTGTAATAATGGTACATGGAAATCACATATTGAATTATGCAAAATGAAATTTTTTAAAATGACTGAGGGAATATTTAGATTTGCGGCAAAATTAGGGAACAAACCGATATGAGAATTTTTAACCTTGTATAGGAGTAAGTGCGTCCCAGCAGTTAGTTATGGAGCCGCAATATGGGGGAGAACAAATACGACAATCCTACAATCTGATGAAAACAAGTTTTTAAAAAGATTATTAGCTGTTCCCAGTGCAACTGCAAACATCATTGTTCATAAAGAACTGTCAGTCCCATATATAAATGATGCTATTAATATGGCTGGTCTTACCCTCTGGCATGGCATATGGACGAAGGAAGAAATACAATTTTCTAAGGATTTAGTTATAGATTGTCTAGCTCTAGAACATAGTATGAAAATACCATGGCTAGGGCACATTTTTAATCTTTTGATGAAATGCAAAGTAAATACAGATAACCCCTATGTATACAGGAATATAGTAAAAGTGAACTGAAATTAAGATATATAACCACTGCAGACCACAAAAGGGAAAGGGTGGCTAACAAAAAACAGACTGTGGTAGCTTATTGTGAACGTCCATACATGAGGGGTACCCAGTTATACCTAGTTTTGGTTCGGAATATTCAGCACAGATTTTACCTCACCAGGTTAAGGATAGGCACCTTACATTATCTAATTGCATTTCCAAGTACAGAGAAATGGCAATGAATATTGCCACCCTGCCCGTGTGATGGTAAAACCTTACAGTCCACCTTGCATTTTATCCTTTTTTGTCCTTTTTATATGGGTATCCGGAAAACCTTTTTAAAACTTCTCTTTTAAAAAATATGCTTTTTAACTATAAGGATGCGTTTAACTTTATATGTAGTCTGGACACTATGAAAATCATCGGCTCAGTTATTCGCTTCATACAACAATCGATTAGAAAAAGAAAAGACTATGCCTTTTTAGAAGCATTGCTGTATGAAAAAGAAGACGCATAACATTATTTCTTTTAAATTGTACCTTCCTGCACTTTCTGCACTTGCACTTTATCGTATGAATTGTGGTAGTCTGTATTTTTATTAAAAAACCTCGGAAAATAATGTACTTACTACTTTATCATGTTATCCTCCCCATGAAGCCCAAATTTGTAAATATCATTTTTAGTAATAAGTATTGCTTATGACAAATTGTAAGAAAGTACTTTTTAGATACTTGTGTATTAGTATGCTTTTATGGTGTTTGTTTCATTGTCACCGAATAAAGCTGTTTTGATTTGATTTGATTTGAGTGCAGGTGTAATGTCTGGGGGATTGGAGGAGTACATGGGTACTGCCTGGGGGATTGGAGGAGTGCATGGGTACTGCCTGAGTGATTGAAGGAGTAGAAGGGTAATGCCTGGGTGATTGCATGAGTGTATGGGCAGTGCCAGGGTGATTGGAGGAGTGCATGGGTACTGCCTGAGTTATTCCGTGAGGGCAGGAGTTATGTGTGGGTGATTGGAGGAGTGCATGGGTACTGCCTGAGTGATTGAAGGAGTGCATAGGTAATGCCCGGGTGATTGCATAAGTGCATGGGTAGTGCCTTGGTGATTGGAGGAGTGCATGGGTACTGCCTGAGTGATTGAAGGAGTGCATGGGTAATGCCTGGGTGATTGCATGAGTGCAGGGGTAATGTCTGGGTGCATGGAAGAGTGCATGGGTAGTGCCTGGGTACATGTAGGACTGCATGAGTAGTTCCTGGGTGATTGGAGGAGTGCATGAGTAGTACCTGGGTGATTGCATGAGTGCAGGAGTAGTGCCTTGATGATTGAAAGACTGCATGGGTAGTGCTTGGGTGATTGCATGAGTGCCGCAGAAGTGCCTGAGTGCATGTATGAGTACATGGATAATGCCTGGGTGATTGCATAAGTACAGGGGTAATGTCTGGATGATTGTAGGAGTGCATGGGCACAGCCTTAGTTATTGAAGGAGCGCATGGGTAATGCTTGGGTGATTGCATGAGTGCAGGGGTAGTGCCTGGGTACATGGAGGAGTGCATAAGTAGTGCCTGTGTGATTGCATGAGTGCATAGGTAGTGTCTGCATGTTTTTATAAGTGTATGGGTACTGCTTGAGTGATTGAAGTACTGCATGGGTAATGCCTGGGTGATTGCATGAGTACAGGGGTAATGTTTAGGTAATTGAAGGAGTGTATGAGAAATGTGTGACTGATTGCATGAGTGAAAGAATAATGTCTGTGTCGTTGCATGACTGTACTGGTAGTGTCTGGGTGATTGTAAAAGTGTATAAGTAGTGCATGGGTGATTTTTAAGTGCATGAGTACTGGCTAAATGATTGCAGGAGTGCATGGGTAATGCCTAGCTGCATTGAGGAGTGCATTAGTAGTGCATGTGTGATTGCATGAGTGCATAGGTACTGTCTGCATATTTGTATAAGTGTATGAGTATTGCCTGGGTAATTATATGAGTACAGCAGTAGTGCCTGGATTATTGGAAGATTGCAAGGGTAGTGACTGGGTGATTAAAGGAGTACATGGATAGTGCATGGCTGATTGGAGGAGTGCATGGGTAATGCCTAGGTGCATCAAGGAGTGCATCAGTACTGCCTGTGTGATTGCATGAGTGCATAGTTAGTGTCTGCATGTTTTTATAAGTGTATGAGTACTGTCTGGGTAATTATACGAGTACAGCGCTACTGCCTGGGTTTTTGCAAGACTGCAAGGGTAGTGACTGGGCGATTGAAGGAGTACATGGATAGTGCACTGCTGATTAGAGGAGTGCATGGGTAATGCCTAGGTGCATTGAGGAGTGCTTCAGTAGTGCCTGTGTGATTGCATGAGTGCATAGGTAGTGCCTGGATGATTTTAAAAATGCAGGGGTACTACCTGAATGATTGAATGAGTGCATGGGTAATGCCTGAGTGATTGCATGAGTGCATAGGTAATGTCAGGGTCATTGGAGGGGTGCATGTGTAATGCCTAAGTGATTGCATGAGTACGGGGTAATGTCTGTGGCATTGCAGGAGTGCATGGCTAATACCTAAGTTATTGCATGAGTGCAGGCATAATGTCTGGGGGATTAGAGGAATGCATAGTTAATACCTCAGTAATTGCATGTGTAGGGGTAATGTCTTGCTGATTGCAAGAGTGTAGGGGTAGGGCCGGGGTGAATGGAGGAGTGCATAGGCAGTGCCTGAGTGATTTTAAAACTTGAAGGGTTCTGGCTGGTTGATTGGAGGAGTACAGGAGTAGTACCTGGGTGATTGGAGGACTGTATAAATAGAGCTTGGGTGATTTTATAAGTGTATGTGTATTGCCTGAATGAATAGAGCATTGTATAGATACTGCCTGGATGATTGAAAGAGTGCTAGGGTAGTGCCTGGGTGATTGCATCAGTGCAGGGATAATGTTTAGGGTATTGGAGAAGTGCATAGGTACTACCTGGGTGATTGGAAGAGTATACGCGTAATGTCTAGCTGATTTCATGAGTATACAGATTGTGCCTGGGTGATTGGAAGAGTACATAGGTAGTGTCTGGGTGATATTACAACTGTATGGATACAGGCTAGGTGATCGGAGAAATGCATGGCTAGTGTATGGGTGATGGCAGGAGTGTGGGAATAGTGCCTAACTATATAGATCAGTGCATGGGTAGTGTTTGAAAAAATGGATGAGTGCAATAAAAATGACTGTAAACATTACTTCATATTATCATGCTTATTACATTATTTCATCTTACCTTCTTTATTAAAGTAGATACAATACTCAGTGAAACTATTTTACAGTAGTTTTGTTATAAACTGAATTTAAAATCTTTTCAAGCTTTAGTATAACTTTCTATAATAAAAAAGAAGAAAAACTGTTATTACATATAATATTATAGTTTTAAGAACACAACATAGTTTTAGAATTACATAACATATTCAGTTTCCCTTTTTGCTGTTTTCAGATTCTACTGAATTTCACCATACACAGTGATTTCAATGTAGATCATCATATAACAGCGGGGAAAAAATACAATCAATGACATTGTAAAAAGAACCAAATCTGCGTTAAAAATATTTACAACAAGTTCTACTCTCTGTTTACCTATCTACAGTTTCTAAAGTACATTCTTCAACTACATTAAATCATTTATTTCTCTTAAGTACATTTCCTGAAATATACACTCTCATTTACATCGCATATAATATAAAGATCAAATATATAAACGACTTCTTTCATACACAATTTTGCAAATGTAATAAGAATTAGCACAAACAATAATCCAAACATTAATTCTTCACATCTTCCCAATAGGCTGAATAATCCTTCCAAATCCATTTGCATTGAAAATAACCAAAATAAACTAATTGATTTGTGTTCACATCTTTCCAATAGGCTGAATGATGTTTTCAAAACTTTGGCATAAAAAATATAGGATATGAATCTGGTAATTCGAAAGGCAACCTACATTTGAATTCCAAATGGGCATCATTTCAATATGTCCATCCTTATTGCACTTTAAATACACAGTATAGTGTCAAGATGTTATAGTAGGTCCATCATGGAAAATAATAGCCACAGCTTCAAAAGTTTTTCCTGAAATTGATAGTTGGCTTGGCACAAAATGTTTAATTTTGGTTTCCAACTTTCTTCCATTTGCTCTACAACGTTGTAGCATTAAAATGACATATTGTCCAACTCTTTCTATATATAATGTTGACAACATTTCTGATTTACAAAGAGAGCATTTCATATCTTGATTAGCTGTTTTTACTAATTTGTTAAAAGACACTGATTTGCAATCTGGTATTGTCAAATATATGAATCGTTGAGTGTCTATTTCAGTGGTAGAAGAAAATGAACACTCTTCACATTTATGATCCCATCTGTAACTTAGTCCAAACAAATTTTCAATTTCTATTCCTTCATCTTCCAATACTGCAAGCATAAACATAAGAAATTCTTGTGCATCTTGTTGTATATTGAGTGTAAATTGCGAAGAACCAGTACATATATCCAAAAGATGCCGAATGCCAGAAGCAGTATGGATTTTAGTTCTATCAGTTACCAACTTTTGAAAAATATAATGTAATAAAGAACAGAATCTTTTTCTCGACTTTCCATAATTTCATGATGAAGATCTTCTAGATAAAAAACAAAATTCACAATTACATTAGCATAGCAGTTGATACCTGAACTATTTACTAACTGAATCCTACAATATCATCAACAGTGTCCATTTTCATTTTCTTTGCAGCTTCATCATTATCTTGAATTGTTTTCTTTTTTTGAATCTCACTAGAATGTTTGTCATATTTCTGCTCTGGACATATATGGGATATTCACCTAAGTTAGGAACATAAAGTCTTCTTAACAGATTATACTCTCTTACACAATTTGTATCAGCACTAATCTTTTTCTCATCAAAATCAATCAAATACAAACCAGATAATGTTCTTACTCGAGACAATGCAACATATGCCATGCCCTCTTTGAACACTGTACTTCCAATATTTACCAAAGCACTGTCTACACTTAAACCTTGAGATTTATGAATGGTCACTGCATATGCTAAAGAAAGAGGAAACTGTTTTCTACGAACATACACGTCTTTTACAAGCATAAAACGAACAGCACAACGTCAAATCTGTTTTACCTCTTCAATCTGATCAAATTTAATCTTCAAAAATTCAGTTCCATCTCTGTTCAGATAATGAACAAAATCAACAACTTTTCCCATTGCTCCATTTACTAAACCTTTTTACATCCAAATTACGCCATAAATTTACCCGACAGTTTACACATACATATAAAGTCTTTTCTAAACCAGCAGTCTTAGATACAGACTTCTCCAAAGAATCCAATTTTGACTGTAATATCTTTGAGAGAAGAATAGTAACTCCTTTGTGTTCCATTTTATCAATGGCTTCCATTTTCACTATTGGTTGTTTTTCCAGTTTCAAAAGTTCTTGATTGAATGTAGAACACTCTTGCAGTGTTGGCATTAGGCAAACTATAGCCTTCTTTTCTCCAATTTTTTTGTACATTATTTCAGGTGCAATGTTTTCATTTGGAAACAAGTTCGTTAGTAGCCAACTTTGTAAAGCTTCTTAAACATGTTTTGTCAAAACACCAATTCTTATATCTTGAAGAATGTTTCCATAATGTTCATCACTTGCGTGTCGCATATTCTTAATAAGTTCTTTATATTCAAAATGAGACCAAATGTTTACATTTCCAATACTTCCCAAAGATTTCCCAGTGTCTTCATGAACAGGTGTTTTAAAAACTGGTTGTCCTTTCACAGGAGTAAGTTGTAATAGATCGCCAAATAAAATTACATGTTTTCCTCCAAATAAGACCATCATAATCTGTTTTTAAAATCTGTTGCATTCTTAAATGTACAAAGGCAAGCATTAAGTTTGAGAACATGCTCACCTCATCAATGATCAGAAGTTTCATTTTCTTCAGTAATCTTGAGACTTCATAACAAGCTTCTCCAGATAGTTTGTGATATTCCAACTTATTTTCATGTTCAACTGGTAGCATGAGTAATAGATGTAATGTAATCCCTTTAATGTTGTGTGCTGCTAACCCAGTTGGAGCAGTTTCAACACAAGATAAATGTGATTCAGTCGTTTTCTGCAGATAACTGGTCAAAACTTTAATTAAGAAACCTTTTCCTGTTCCAGCTTGACCACTGATATACATTTTATAGGTTTAAATGATGTGCATTGGCATTTTTTTTCATGCAGTAAACCATGCTGTGTCTGTTGTGTCACTTGCTGATATATTTCTTTTTGTTCAATAGTTAGTTGTTCTTCCAAGTTTCCCAACTCAATAATATACTGTTGTGCTTGTTAGATTGCCGTTTCTATTTCATTCATGGCTATTGCTGCTTCATTTTCAAGAATTGGTTGTCCTAATGGATCTTGGCTTAGTGGAGCAGAACTTTGACTATCTTGAGAACTGTCTCTAGCTATTTCAGCTGCAATAGTAGTTTCTTGTTCAATCTCTTCATTTAACATTTGTAGATAATTTGGAAAAATTGTGCATTGAATGCTATCTTTAGAGGCATTAAAAGAATGTTCATAGCAGTCAAAATCTCCAAGTAATTCGATTTCACTACGCCAAGGCTTGAAAAGTTGCAGAAGTGCTAAATAGAAAAATTCCCTTTTATCTGGAGTTTCGCAACTGAGTTTCTTGTGGTTAATAGGATTTCCTATGGCATGTTTTACCAAACATCCTTCACATCCAATTACTGCATATTTTTCTTCATTTATATTTTCTGTAACATTTCTCTTAAAACTATAATGTTGCAGTACTTCATAGAGACATATGTTTTCCAGATGTGGACTTCTTTTAGTATAGAACGTATCCAACATATTAGTTTTAACAATATCTGTACTTTCTGGTTCATTCAATGCTAAGTAGTCAATTTCTTGTACAGATTTCTATACTCGATTTTGTGTTGCAGCAAGACCTAGACTTACCCAAATGATTCCTCTTGACTTTGAATATAAACTTTCAGAGGTCAACCGATCCGAACATTCGTAGGATCCAATCTCTCGATTGGAAAGCATCTTCAAACTAAAGCTGTACAATTTGTTACTAAGAGTCTTCTCTTGTGAAATTTCTTCCCACATTTCTTTCAACTCCGTCTTTTAAGATTTGGTTATATATGACTTAACATAGCGAGCAACAGCAATCAATTTATCTGCAACATGCTGGATATCCATATGTGCATTCCATATTTTCAAAATCACTGGATTGTAGTCATTAATATACTATGAATCTTCAGTTCTTTTTATGCTGTAAGTATTCTTTGGAGATTTTCGAGTTATAGTGTGCCTTACTGCTGACATGAAACTGTTGACTCTTCCTTTTGAAATTACTGGATGTGGGAATCCAAAATGACATTTTGTATAAGAATTTCCCTTTGATTTGTATTTCTGTCGACAATATTTTCCACATCAATGACTTTGAAACCGTAAAACTTGTTGTCTCAAGTTGTTTTCGCTTCCTTCTTTTGGAATGGCACAGGTAACATACTCTTCAATGAAAGACAAAACACTTTCATCAGTATTAGTTTCAAATGTTGGTGCATTCTTGATCCATAACAGCATGTGTATATGAGGTGCACCTCTGGCTTGGTACTCCTTTCTCCAAAAGAAATCAATAACTTCTCCAAGAGGTGGATTATTTTTATTGCAGATAAAAGGCATCATAGCTTGAAACCTATGATTAAAATATCTGCACACATTTACAGGATACAAGGAACACAGTTCTCCAGCTGACTTCAATTCAATGTTTTTTACATTTGAATTTGCTTGTCATAGAAATTCAAGTAAATCTTCCCATGCGTACTCAGCACAGCTAAGAGTAACAAACCACGTAGGGGTTCCTGAGTTCCTTAACATACATTTAAGTTCTCCGTGATGACGATACCAATACTCATTAGTACCAGGTTGACACGCCATCAAATTAATTAACTGAGATTCGAAATGATCGTCTCTTTGTTGAACTTTATCCAAAAATTACTTTGCAGAAAGCTGTGTAAGATTAACTCCTGTTTTTAAATATGTGGTTCACTGCATATGAAAGTCCAGACAAGTCACGTTCAAACAGAAGATGAAATAAATATGGAATACACTGTCGGAATCTTGGATCTTCTGAGTACAATCTTGTTGTACGATATTCTGAAGCTGGAATCTGTACTGGTTGTTCATCATATCGTCCACCTTTTTCAGTGGGGAAGAGCTGTGGAAAACAACGAGCTTCCAAACTTTTTTCCCATACACTCATGGGAGCTCCTTCGCTTTCTTCATTTGGAATAATTCAATAGTGTTTCCTATCACTTCTTTTGAATGTAGAGGATGTATACTATAATGTTCATACATTTCTTCAGTCCTCGAGTTATCCACTTTTTCTATTTGGCCAGTTGAAAATTCTCTTTTATCTTCTAAAGATATTTTTTCTTCTTCCACATATACATTTTTATAATAAATATTGTTTTGTGCAAGATATAATGTAGCCTTTTGAAGTTTAGTGACATCTACTAACTCTTATTATAATCAACAAAAGAGTGTGCCTTTGTAGAAAAAGAAGAGTGAATGCGCAAAATCTTACTAGATTCTTAAGAAAGCCCTCACTCACCAACCTGGTTGGTGACATGCTTCATCATTGGGCCCCACCGGAAGCCGAATGCCACCGGTGTGCTGCGACGCCAGAATTACTGCGGAGCTGGAAAAATTGTGATTTGATAAGAACAGTGAGAGTGAGTTTAAAAATGTCTAAATTGTGTCAAAAATATACTTTATTAAATTGCCAATCAGACATGGTTAAAAATGAAGTGTGTGGACAAGAAACTGAATAAATTATACAGTTATGTCCTCTGAATTCTGGTCAACATGTTTCTGCCTATGTAGCGTTATTATCCAGGCATTCGTCAGGACCGAAGGTGTAGTGAAGTGAACCCCGGCAGTATGGACGTGCTAAAGCCCACCTAACCTGAGGTTATGAATGTAAAAATAAATACCGACTGTGGTAGTCATAAGAACCTCATGTTTGAGAGGAACCGAGTTTATTATATGGTGTAACAGCTGCTTACACCAGCGGGGTCCGGTAAAACGAGGGTCAGCGCAGGTTCCAAGCCGGTGCCTGGCAGCGAAGGCGGTGTGCCATTTTGCAACCACCCCCCTCCCGAGACCCATGGTGTAAGCAGCTGTTACACCATATAATAAACTCGGTTCCTCTCAAACACGAGGTTCTTATGACTACCACAGTCGGTATTTATTTTTTACATTCATAACCTCAGGTTAGGATGGGCTTTAGCACGTTCATACCGCCGGGGTTCACTTCACTACACCTTCGGTCCTGACGAATGCCTGGATAATAACGCACACATAGGCAGAAACATGTTGACCAGAATTCAGAGGACATAACTGTATAATTTATTCAGTTTCTTGTCCACACACTTCATTTTTAACCATGTCTGATTGGCAATTTAATAAAGTATATTTTTTGACACAATTTAGACATTTTTAAACTCAATCTCACTGTTCTTATCAAATCACAATTTTTTCCAGCTCCGCAGTAATTCTGGAGTCGCAGCACATCGGGGTGGCATTCGGCTTTCCCCGGTGGGGCCCAATGATGAAGCATGTCACCAACCAGGTTGGTGAGTGAGGGCTTTCTTAAGAATCTAGTAAGATTCTGCGCATTCGCTCTTCTTTTTCTACAAAGGCACACTCTTTTGTTGATTATAATACATTGTTTGGGGGACCGAGAGTGCTCCTTTTATAATTTCCCTCTCTCTCTTGGTGATTCTACATCTACTAACTCTTGCCATATTTTACGACTCATTGTTGGTACACCATTAACTAGAATAACTACAGGTTCACTTTCCTCTCTCTCTACACCAACAGTTTAGATATTTTTCTTAAAATCTAAAGGTAAATACACAACTCTTCCTTTTAAACCTCTTTGTAAATCTGTTAGAGGCAGCTTACCTGTTTTAGGCTCCATACGAACTATAGCCTGAAACGGGTGCACAGATTGAATAAGAATGGACTCATACTTTTTAAATCTACCAGTTTTGGAGGGATAGCTACCAACTCCAGGTTATTATGTACAGCTCTAGCTGGCATTTTGTTCTCTTCTAACTTGTTGTAACAATATTTACAAATACGTTGATCACTATCCAACTCAAAATGACCTTCCACCAACAAATAAGCACCAAATTGCTCCACTTATCATTGTTTTCCTTTTCACTTTTTAAATACACATCAACATTCCTATTTGACTTCTATAGTGAGTACGTCAACAACAAATACAAACATAGTTTGGTTTTTCACATGAAAGTATTTTAAACTTTGTAATTTCTTCTTCAAACTTCTCAGTACTAATATCTTCCAACTGTTCTTCAACACCTACCCTTATCAAACTCTCACTTTCTCTGCACTCCTCTTGAGGACCAAAGAAACAAAACTGTATATCATCAGAAACATTTTTTATATCCAATACTGAACCATGCAAAAGAGCTGTGTTTATTTCACTTAAAGATAATGCAGGACTTTTACATAGTACAATATTCTTACTAACTTCCGCATTTCTGAATAATGTACTGCTAACATTCTTAAATGATGAAAAGTACTTTGACACACTTTTCTAGAAAGACAAGCCAGAGAATGACCCTGCAAGTTAGTATATTTTCTCACTTTACAAGGATCTAGTCCTTGCAACATCTTAATCTTCTGTTTAACACTTTTTTACCATATTCTCGTAATAAAATTTGTAATATATCAATAGATTCCTGTCGTATATTACAAATACTACTACAATCCCACTTATACACTGGAGCTTGTGTACGTCTTCTTTGAACTTCTTCAGCTATTACTTCTTCCACATTTCTAGGAACCATCTTTTCTTTTTCAATTGGACAACCATTTTTAACCTCATAGCAAAGACCACTGGTATCAACTGCATGAATTAATGTATTTTGTTGAAAATAGCTTTCTTCATTAAAAAAGATTCAGTACTAGAAGTGTGCTTCTATTCACCGGAAACAAATTCGCAAATGTTACTTTTATTAACTAGTCTTTTGCTTTTGCTTTTCTCCTTCATTACTGCATTGTTTTATTCAATGCTTTCATTCTCTTCAATACCAATATAAACAATTTTCTTTTCAATTCAAAAGCCTTTTCAACTACACTTTCAATCTGTTGTTTTTCTTCTAAAATGCTGATTTTTTAAATGTTTTTACAATCTTTAAATACATTTTGTAGTACTCTACTTTTATACATTCTCTTCCTAATGTCTTTATATTGACTCAACCTTTTTTCAACATGGATTGTTTTCCCAGAACCTGATTTTCCACTAATTTGTCCTTTTTTCGTTTCCTTCTGATTGGTTGTAGTATTTTTCTTTCTCTTTTCCCCATTTTGAAAATGTATTACATTCTTTAAAAGTCTTTTAACAAATTCTTTAGTTCTCTTACCAGAAGACTTTTTCTTCAACGTCACATGTTGTACTTCATCTAATTTCTGCTTTTCTCTCTCCTTTAAATAGAACTATTTTTTGTTGTCTTTTCTTTTGCACTTTTCTTGTCATACTGAATCTTTCTTAATAATTATGCAGAATATCTGAATAAAAAGAAAAGTTTAAAAACTTTCTAAAAATTATTTAATGTAATTAAAATAATTATATACAAATATTCTCATATATAAATAAAAAATACAATCAATTTAAAAGGTACAGACATATGCATATATGATTTTCAGAATATAGTGAGACTTACAGCTGACATATGTCATATGTTTTTGCTTTATATTTGCCTAGGCCCAACACCCTGAGCATTACTACAATGGTGAATAAGCAGCACACAAATGAGGTTTAAGGCATGTTAGAAGATGGATTAGTTATTACACTACTTTGTATAAGTCTGTACAAAATTCACTTGAACTATGTACATAAATATAGGTGTGTGTTTGAAACGTAAATACTTTGTAAACCTCTGTTGCTTCGTTCTGCACTCCTCTTGCTTCTTTCTTCAACCCTGATGCCTCTTTCACACCACTCTTCCCTCTTTCTGTACCCCTCTTGCATCTCCTACACCTCTGTTCCTTCTTTCTGTACTTCTTCTGTTTCTTTCTACAACTCTCTTGTTTTTTTCTGTATCCCTATTGCCTCTTTCTCCACCCCACTTCCCCCTTTCTGCATCTCTATTGTTTCTTTATACATTTCTCTTGCTTCTTTCTACACCTCTCTTGCTTCTTTCTGCACCCCTCATGCTTCTTTCTGCACCCCTCTTCCCTCTTTCTACACTACTCTTCCCTCTTTCTCCTCCTCTGTTGCTTCTTTCTGCACTTATTTTATTAATTTCTATACCTCTTGCTTCTTTCTGCATCCCTCTTGCCTCTTTCTCCACCCCTCCTCCCCTTTGTGCATCTCTCTTTCTTCTTTCAGCACTACTCTTGCCTTTTTCTCTACCTCTGTCCCTTCTTTCTGCAACTCTTATGTCTCTTTCTGCACCCCTATTCCTTCTTTCTTCCCCTCTCTTGCTTCTTTCTGCACCTCTGTTGCTTCTTTCTGAACCCCTCATACTTTTTTTTGCATCCTTCTTACTTTTTTCAGCACCCCTCGTCCTTCTTTCACACCCCTGTTACCTCTTTCTGCACCCCTCTTGCCTTTTTCTACACCTCACTTCCTTCTTTCTGCACACATTACAACTAAAGAGGAGTTGGCCTAATGGCTAGGGCGGTTGACCTAAAATCTGGGGAACTGGGTTTGAGTCTCGGCAATGACGCTGAACATCCTGTGATTCTGGGCAAATCACTTAATCTCCCCGTGCCTAACAAAAATGAATGTGTCCTCATGTAATGCTACTGGTGCTATGTAAAGCGCTCTGATACCCGATTCGGGTCAAATTTGCGCTATATAAAACTCTGTAAAAAAAAAATAATAAGAAGCTGCACTTCTCATTTCAAGTAGTGACCTAAAATCATGTGGTATATTTCATGCAAACCTTTCACAGACAAATATAAAGCAACAACCTATCACATATGTATGCTGTAAGTATCACCATCTTCCTGAAAGCATCCATCTATATGTTTGAACGCCACATACATGTAGGTGTCTATAAACATCTCTACTTACTCAAATACTCTGAAATGTGATATCTATCAGAAGAAGCTACATATATAAAACACAAGTAAACATCTATTTCTATCCTTCTTTTATATATGGTGCACTACCAAAAGGTACAGACATATGCATGCACATTTTGAGGAAGATGGTGAGACTAACAGCAGAGACATGTAAAAGATTACTGAAGAGTGATGTTTAAGATAAGTTCGGTGACTAAGTACTGATTATGGTACTTTGTAAGCAACTGTGGAAAAGTTCACTTGAAGTATGCCACATAAATCTATGTGTCTGTTTGAAAAGTAAAGTGGAATCTCTCAAATTTTAAACCCTTTATAGTCTTGTAACTGAGGTATATCTACTTGCATATCCATTTTTTTTATACATATCATACATGTGAAATTGATAGACATACAAAACACAGGTATACATCTATTTGTATATTACTTTTATATATGAATTTGCTAGGAAAAGGTACAGACATATATATACAATATTTCAGTAATATAGTGAAACCTACAACTGAGACATGTATTAGATCTGCCTGAGTGATTGCATAACTCCATGAGTAGTGCTTGGGTGATTGTATGAGTGCAAGGGTAGTCGCTGGGTAATTGGAGGAGAGAATGGTTAGTGACTAGCTAATTACATAAGTGCACACATAGAGGTTGAGTGCATGGAGAAGTGTATAAATACTACTTGAAGGCGTAGATGAGTCATTGAGTAGTGCCTAGGGGAATAGATGAGTGCAACACTAGGGCCTGAGTGCTTCTACAATTACAAGGGTAGTGCCTGTGTTATTTTATGAGTGCATAGGTAGAGCCTGCGTGATTGCATGACTACAGAGGTAATACATATATAGTGCCTGGGTGTTTTTATAAGTGTATAGGTACTGCCTGGGTAATTGTATGAGTACAGAAATAGTGCCTGGGTGATTGGAGAACTGCATGAGTAGTGCCTGAGTCATTATATAAGTGTATGGGTAATGGCTCAGTTATTGAAGGAGTGCTTGGGTAATGCCTAGGTGATTGCATGACTGCAGAGGTAATGTGTGAGTGATTAGAGGAGTGCATGAGTAATGTCTGGGTGATTGCATGAGTGCAGGGATAATGTCTGAGTAGTTGTATGACTGTAGTGGTAGTGCCTGGGTGATTGGAGGAGTGCAAGAGTAGTGCCTGAGTGATTGAACCAGTATATAGCTAATGCATTAGTGATTGCATGAGTACAGGGGTAACGTCTAGGGGATTAAAGGAGTACATAGGTAATGCCTGGGTGATTGCATGACTGCAGGGGTAATATCTGGGGGATTACAGGAGTACATAGGAAGTGCCTGGGTGATTTTAAAAGTGCATGAGTACTGCCTGAGTGATGGCACAAGTACTGAGGTAGTGCCTCAGTGATTGAAGGAGTGCCATGGTAGTGCCTGGGTGATTTTATAAGTGCATGAGTACTAGCTGAGTGATTACATAAGTACAAGGGTAGTGTCTGCATGATTGAAAGAGTGCAAGGGTAGTGCCTGGGCGATTGAAGCAATGTATAGCTAATGCATTGGTGACTGCATGAGTACAAAGGAAATGTCTGGGGAATTAAAAGAGTACATAGGTAATGCCTGGGAGATTGCATGACTGCTAGGGTAATATCTGGGGGATTACAGGGATACATAGGAAGTGCCTGAGTAATTTTAAAAGTGCATGAGTACTGCCTGAGTGATGGCACGAGTACTAAGGTAGTGCATGAGTGATTGGAGGAGTGCAAAGGAAGTGCCTGGGTGATTTTATAAGTGCATGACTACTGGCTGACTGATTACATAAGTACAAGGATAGTACCTGCGTGATTGAAGGAGTGCAATGGTAGTGCGTGAGAGAATATATAAGTGCTTGGTTAGTGGCTGGGTGTTTGAAAGAGTACAGGGGTAATACCTGGGTAATTGCATGAGTGCATAGGTAGTGCCTGGATCATTGGAAGACTGCATGGGTAGTGCTTGGGTGTTTTTATAACTGCATGATTGTTGGGCTTAGCCAAATATAAAGCAGCAGACTATTACATGACTCAACTGTAAGTCTCTCCATATTGTTAAAAACTTGCATAGATATTTCTCTACCTTTTCAAATCATCATCATATCTAAAAGAAATATGTATACAATATTTCAGGAATATAGTGAAACCTACAACTGAGACGTAATAGATCTGTCAGAGTGATTGCTTAACTCTATGGGTAGTGCTTGGGTGATTGTATGAGTCCAAGGGTGGTCGCTGAGTAATTGGAGAACAGGATGGATAAAGTACCTCATGGCCTAAGACTCTCTGTAGTCTCCTCACCCACATTCAAAGTGGCGGCTACCATAACCATTTATAATAATGGGATTATCCTGATACAAGCCACAAATCGTAACCTAGAAATCTTTGATGAATGTTTCACCGTCATTAAGAACTCCCTTACCAACAGTGCCCCTCCCAAAACTCCAGTTAACTCTAATCCCTCACCCATTTCTCAGGACAATCATGAAGCCTACATTCTTACTCCCAAGCACCATACTACTCCACCTGAGACCTTGAACAACACTCTCTTGGTCAATGCTGACATAAACATTTCTCCTGCTAACAATGTCCCTCCCATACCATCTTGGGACTCTAGCCCCTCGCCCACACCTCCGGCCCCTCAAGGATTCCTCCTACATCACCTAATGACTTTTCCTGCTTCCTCGAACAGCTCACTCCCCACAAACCGAACCCCTCTGCCTCCCAAGCCTCCTAACCACTCCAAAACATCTAGCCCCCCTCTTCTCCCACCTGGCCAACACCGACAGTCCTCCCCTTCAGGGATCATCCCTTCTCATTACCATACTCGCATATTTTCCCCTACTACTACCATACCTGGGTCTGACCCCTCTCCCGTCCCCCCCATGCTCACTGACACTCAGCCTTATGCGGCCGCCAGACTAAAAGAAATCAACTGGGAGCTACAAAAACTCAAAAATGACATTCAAAATCTCATAACCATCACCTCAGACCTGGCCTCAGATTTATCATCCAACAAGACCACGCAGTCCTGCCTGCAAATGCCCAACCATTACCCTAAGTCACCCACTCCTCCTGTTGAGTTGAGGAGGGACCCTAAGCACACATCCCCCCTCTGGTCCTGAAACACTACTCCCTACCCGAACGCCACATCCAGACCCATTAGATTTAAGAACCACCTCTCTGGCCTGGACATCCTCTTCCTTCTTCTAACTTACAACACCACTCAACCTGACATCCCAGTCAGAGCCGGACCTATTCAAATTAGGCCGCTAGCCCTTTTAAAGATCCCAGGCATCTGACAGTCACTCCGGAGACCATTCAAACCATTACTCTAAACCCGTACAGAACCCCTACTTAAAACTCACTAATACACTAATACACTAAATACCGCAAACCCATGCAAGTTCACATTGCACAGTCTACTCCCACTGACTCCAAAACTCACCTGAAATGCATCCTTCTCAACTGCAGATCTGCAGTAAAACATGCCGCGGATATCGCTGACCTCATCCTTGATCAGGAACTTGACCTCCTGATTCTCACTGAAACTTGGCTCAATGTCTCCTCGGGTCCTGTCCTGGACATCCTAGTTCCTCCTACCCACAACATTATCAGACTGGATAGAGCTAAAAGTACGGGGGAGACATAGCCTGTATTTACCATGACAGTCTCTCAGTGAAACAGTCTGTCTACTTCTCTCTCATCTTGCGAATACCTAAGCATCAACATCTTCAGCAAACAAAAACCCCTATGCAACCTCCATATCTTCTACCATTCACCAGGAGATAACCTCCTTCTGATTGAACAAATCATGGAAACCATCTCATCCAATCTAGGTCATCATTGCCCCAAGATCTTCCTGGGAGACTTCAACCTTCATTTGAATGACCCGAATGACCTGGCTGTGAACAGTCTTAAAAAATTCCTACTTGACCTCAACCTGACTCAATTCTGCGACAGCCCAACACACAACTTGGGCTCGACACTCGATCTAATCATCTCCAACCCTGACAACATTCGGATTAAATCGATAGCCCCATGTGACTGGTCAGATCACCACTTTATCACCTTCCTCATACTTGAACGATGGAACACCCAAAGACTTCAACCCAAGAAATTGAAACACTGGAAAAGATCAATGCAAAATGCAAAGATGGATGACCTCATATCACGCAGCAATCTGTCCCTGCCTCCACCCACGCTCATGGCAGATGTCCATGAACTCACCAATCACTATAACAACTCCATGCTAAACATTCTGGATTCAATTGCCCCCCTTCAACTAAAAAGAAAATCTAACAAAGACTCCAATCCTTGGTTCAATGACTGCCTAAACTCAGACAGGCGCAACTTAAGACTAGCGGAAACGAGCTTGGAGATCCTCTCCATCTACCGAACTCCTCAAACGTTTGAGAGTAAGAAGGAGTCTGTACAACAAACACATCAGAACTGCAAAAGAAACCTTCTTCAGAAGCCAACTAGACAAAGCCAGAAATCGCCCCAAAATGCTGTTTGAACTGATCAAACGGCAATTCAACAACACACCCACTCAATCGACAATAACCGCCAATCCCCAACCTAATTGCGAGGATTTTGCTGCCTTCTTCCTCAAAAAATCCAACAAAATTGAATCTGATCTAAAGTCTGCCTTGCTCAAACTATCATCCTCACCAGACTCCCACCTAACTCCCTAGTCCCCTCTCCCTACTTACTACTCCCCTAAAAACAATGCCCATTGGAATCAATTTTCTACCTTCAATGACACTTCCATTCTCAACATTCTCTCTACCCTGAAACCCTCGAATCACTTCAACGACCCCCTTTCCTCATATTTCTTCAAAGAAATGATAAGGCCTCTAGTTCCGCTCTGGACCAAGATTGTTAATGCCTCCCTACTTCAAGATGAGATCCCTGACTGCCTAAAGTCCGGTCTAGTTCTCCCCATTCTCAAAAAACCCACAGCGGACCCTGAGGATCTGAATAACTTCCGACAATCACTAACACCCCTACTCTGGCTAAGCTCATTGAGAAATGTGTACAGGTTCAACTATGTAACCAGATTGAGGAATTCCAGCTACTAGATCAATTTCAATCGGGCTTCCGTCAAGGTCACAGCACCGAAACAGCCATCACTCACATAGTTGATGACGCGCTTACCCTACTGGACCGGAACAAATCCTGCCTATTAATCCTACTCGATCTCTCTTCAGCCTTCGATACGGTCAAAAATGACAGCCTCCTGAGCCTTCTGGAACATAGGATGGGGTACTCTGGCGCAGTTCTAAAATGGTTTGCCTCTTTTCTCCATGACAGAACACAGATAATTAAATCCAGCCAATTCCTCTCCCATCCCAGTCCCTGCACCCTGGGGGTGCCCCAAGGCTCCTTGCTTTCACCCACACTTTTTAACCTATTTATTGAACCCCTCACCAAAATCCTCAAAGCATCTTACATCCAATACCACATGTATGCAGACGACACCCAGCTGTACATGAAAATCTCCTCGCCTGACGATATCAAGTCACTCAACGGATCCTTACACAAAACCCTTAACTGGCTTACCCTCAACCATCACAAACTAAATGCCCTCAAGACGGAATTCCTCCTTATTTCCCCACCCAAGCAAGCACTCACCATTAAGGAATACATGAAAAATCTGTCTGCTCTCAACTGCACACCACATATCATTGACTCTATGAAATCCCTGGGTATAGTGTTGGAAAGGAACCTGAGCATGCAGGATCACATTAGTGCTTCTACCAAAGGAGCAAACTTCAAACTGAGCATCCTAAGGAAACAAAAACCTTTCCTCCCCCTGATGACCTCAAGTCCACAGTACAAGCTTTAGTCATCTCGCGACTGGAATATGGCAGTGCAACACTCTGCGGTCTGCCTAAATACAGACTGGCCCCCCTCAGAGCCTCATTGAATGCGGCCACCAGGCTCGTCAGAGGCTCCAAGAAGTACAATCACATCTCCCCGGATCTGAAAACTCTCAACTGGCTACCTTTCGAAGCAAGGATACACCTAAAACTTGCCTGCATGACCCACAAAGCCCTTCACTTCAACACACCTCTCTACCTCACAAAAAACTTGAGCTGTCGGGTGGTGCCCGTATCTCCAGGAGCTCCAGCACCCTCCTACTTAAACCAAAGAAATAAAAAAAAACTAAAACCTACAACCGTTCGGTCTTAGGAATCACCACAAGAATCTGGAACTCCCTGCCAACGGAAATGAGACTGATTCCATCAACAGTGTCCTTCAAAAAGGAAATGAAAGCGCTACTGATGAACACTTGCCTATCCTGAAGTCCAGTGGGGGTCCTGAGTTAAAGCATCTACTATCACGCTGATAACTCTATCGCCTTCTCCTACTGACTATTTCTTTTTGCCCACTATTAAGTCGTTATGTAACTATTGCTATTTTTCGATTACCATGTCATCACGTAACTATTGTTATTTTGTCTATTGCTATGATTCTGCCACGATTGCCCCCCCTCAAATGTGTCACATCCCTCTGTAAAGCGCTCTGATACCCTCTCGGGTCATGTTCGCGCTATACAAAACTTTCCAAATGGAAAGTGACTGGCTAATTGCATGAGTGCACACATAGAGGTTCAGTGCATGGATAAGTGTATGAATAGCACCTGAAGGCATAGATTAGTCATTGAGTAGTGCCTAGGGGAATAGATGAGTGCAACAGTAGGGCCTCAGTGATTCTACGACTGCAAAGGTAGTGCCCGGGTTATTACATGACTGCATAGGTAAAGCCTGTGTGATTGTATGACTGCAGCAGTAATACACAAGTAGTATGTGGGTGATTTTATAAGTGTATGGGTAATTGCATGAGTACAGGAATAGTGCCTGGGTGATTGGAGAACTGCAAGGGTAGTGCCTTGGTCATTATATAAGTGTATGGGTAATGGCTCAGTGATTAAAGAAATGCTTGTGTAATGCCTAGGTGATTGCATGAGTGCAGAGGTAATGTGTAAGTGATTAGAGGAGTGCATGAGTAATGTCTGGGTGATTGCATGAGTGCAAGGGTAATGTCTGGGGGATCTCAGGAGTATACAGGAAGTGCCTAGGTGATTTTATACGTGCATGGATACTGCCTTGGTGATTGGAGTAGTACTATTGTAGTGCCTGAGTGATTCAAGGAGTGCAAAAGTAGTGCCTGGGTGATTTTATAAGTGCATAGGTAGTGGCTGGGTGATCAAAGGACTTATGGGGTAGTGGGTGGGTGAATGAAGGAGTGCAGGTGTAGTGCCTGGGTGATTGCATGAGAACAAGGGTAGTGCCTGGATGATAGGAGGAGTACTAGGGTAGTGCCTGGGTGATTGCATAAGTGCATAGGTAGTGCCTGCATGATTTTATAAGTGCATCGGTACTGGCTAAGTGATTGGAAGAGTGCATAGAGCCTGACAGGGTGATTGGAGGAGTGCAAGGGTAGTGCCTGGGTGATTGAATCAGTGTATAGCTAATGCATTGGTGATTGCATGAATGCAAAGGTAATGTCTGGAGGATTAAGGAGTACATAGATAATGCCTGGGTGATTGCATGAGTTGAGGGATAATATCTGGGGGATTACAAGAGTACATAGGAAGTGCCTGGGTGATTTTATAAGTGCATGAGTACTGCCTGGGTGATTGGAGTAGTACTGTAGTAGTGCCTAAAATCCTAAAAGCTTGCATGCATATGTCTGTATCACAACACTATGCACACCTCAAAAATTCACAGAACAAACTTCGAATTTGAAGCAAACACTAAAAATTATGTGGCATATTTCAACTGTACCTCTCTAGAGACTTATAAAAAGTAGCGTAGTGACGAATACCTTATCTCAACATCTTTTAAACAACCCTTTTATGCTGCATCTTCACAATTCTACTACTACTCAGTCTTGACCCTACCACATAAAAAGCAACAACACCTTTTTGTTATAAATCATGCACCTTCAAATATATAAAACATTTGAAAATACATATGCAAGTTTAGACTGGCTGGGTGATTGAAGGAATGCATTGGTAGTGCCTGGGTGATTGTATGAGAACAATGGTAGAACCTGGGTGATTTGAGGAGTACTAGGGTAGTGCCTGGGTGATTGCATAGGTGCATAAGTACATAGGTAGTAACTGAGTGATTTTATAAGTACATTGGTACTGGCTAAGTGATTGGAGGAGTGCATAGATCCTGACAGGATGATTGGAGGAGTGGAAGGATAGTACCTTGGTGATTGAACCACTGTATAGCTAATGCATTGCTGATTGCATGACTGCAAGGGTAATGTCTGGGGGATTAAGCAGTACATAGGTAATGCCTGAGTGATTGCATGATTTAAGGGGTAATATCTGGGGGATTACAAGAGTACATAGGAAGTGCCTGGGTGATTTTATAAGTGCATCGGTACTGCCTGGGTGATTGGTGAAGCACTGTGGTAGTGCTTCAGTGATTGGAGAAGTGTGAAGGTAGTGCCTGGGTGATTTTATAAGTGCATAGGTAGTGGCTGGGTGATCAAAGGACTTCAGGGGTAGTGGGTGGGTGAATGAAGGAGTGCAGGTGTAGTGCCTGGGTGATTGCATGAGAACAAGGGTAGTGCCTGGATGATAGGAGGAGTACTAGGGTAGTGCCTGGGTGATTGCATAAGTGCATAGGTAGTGCCTGCATGATTTTATAAGTGCATCGGTACTGGCTAAGTGATTGGAAGAGTGCATAGAGCCTGACAGGGTGATTGGAGGAGTGCAAGGGTAGTGCCTGGGTGATTGAATCAGTGTATAGCTAATGCATTGGTGATTGCATGAATGCAAAGGTAATGTCTGGGGGATTAAGGAGTACATAGATAATGCCTGGGTGATTGCATGAGTTGAGGGATAATATCTGGGGGATTACAAGAGTACATAGGAAGTGCCTGGGTGATTTTATAAGTGCATGAGTACTGCCTGGGTGATTGTAGTAGTACTGTGGTAGTGCCTAAAATCCTAAAAGCTTGCATGCATATGTCTGTATCACAACACTATGCACACCTCAAAAATTCACAGAACAAACTTCGAATTTGAAGCAAACACTAAAAATTATGTGGCATATTTCAACTGTACCTCTCTAGAGACTTATAAAAAGTAGCGTAGTGACGAATACCTTATCTCAACATCTTTTAAACAACCCTTTTATGCTGCATCTTCACAATTCTACTACTACTCAGTCTTGACCCTACCACATAAAAAGCAACAACACCTTTTTGTTATACATCATGCACCTTCAAATATATAAAACATTTGAAAATACATATGCAAGTTTAGACTGGCTGGGTGATTGAAGGAATGCATTGGTAGTGCCTGGGTGATTGTATGAGAACAATGGTAGAACCTGGGTGATTTGAGGAGTACTAGGGTAGTGCCTGGGTGATTGCATAGGTGCATAAGTGCATAGGTAGTAACTGAGTGATTTTATAAGTACATTGGTACTGGCTAAGTGATTGGAGGAGTTCATAGATCCTGACAGGATGATTGGAGGAGTGGAAGGATAGTACCTTGGTGATTGAACCACTGTATAGCTAATGCATTGCTGATTGCATGACTGCAAGGGTAATGTCTGGGGGATTAAGCAGTACATAGGTAATGCCTGGGTGATTGCATGATTTAAGGGGTAATATCTGGGGATTACAAGAGTACATAGGAAGTGCCTGGGTGATTTTATAAGTGCATCGGTACTGCCTGGGTGATTGGAGAAGCACTGTGGTAGTGCTTCAGTGATTGGAGAAGTGTGAAGGTAGTGCCAGGGTGATTTTATAAGTGCATAGACACTGGCTAAGTGATTGGAGGAGTGCATAGATCCTCACAGGGTGATTGGAAGAGTACAAGGGTAGTGCCTAGGTGATTAAATCAGTGTATAGCTAATGCATCCATGATTGCATGATTGCAGAAGTAATGTCTGGGGGATTAGAGGAATACATAGTTAATGTCTGGTGATAGCATGAGTGCACAGGTAATGTCTCGGGGATTTCAGGAGTACATAGGAAGTGCCTAGGTGATTTTATAACTGCATGCATACTGCCTAGGTGATTAGAGTAGTACTATTGTAGTGCCTGAGTGATTCAAGGAGTGCAAAAGTAGTGCCTGGGTGATTTTATAAGTGCATAGGTAGTGGCTGGGTGATCAAAGGACTTCAGGGGTAGTGGGTGGGTGATTGAAGGAGTGCAGGGGTAGTGCCTGGGTGATTGCATGAGAACAAGGGTAGTGCCTGGATGATTGGAGGAGTACTAGGGTAGTGTCTGAGTGATTTATAAGTGCATAGGTAGTGCCTGAGTGATTTTATAAGTACATCGGTACTGGCTAAGTGATTGGAAGAGTGCATAGATCCTGACAGGGTGATTGGAGGAGATGTCTCTACTGTAAGTCTCACCATATTCCTAAAAGCATACATGCATATGTCTGTACCTTTTGCTAGCAGCATCATATATAAAAGTAATATACAGATAAATGTAAACCTATGTTTTCTACATCTATCATCTTCAGACACATAACATGTACCATAATACATATGCAAGTAGAGACATACCTCAGTCACAACAGCATCCACAGCTTAAAGCTTCACAGACTACACTTCAAATTTCAAACAGACAGTGATAATTATGCGGTATAATTGAAATGTACCTCTCCACAAACTCATACAAATTACTCTAATAAATAATATCTCTACAAAAATATCTCAAACCTCACTTTTGTGCTGCTGATTTACCATTCTACAACTACTTATAATATTACACCTAGCCAAATACAAAGCAGGAACTCTTCACATGTCTCTGGTATAAGTCTCATCATATTCCTGAAAACATGCATACATATGTCTGTACCACAACACTATGCACACCTCAAAAATTCACAGAACAAACTTCCAATTTCAAGCAAACACCAACAATTATGTGGCATATTTCAACTGTACCTCCTAGAAACTTATAAAAAGTAGTCTAATCACTAATACCTTATCTCAACATCTTTTAAACCACACTTTTGCTCTGCATATTCACCATTCTACTACTACTCACAATCTAGAGCCTACCACATAAAAAGCAACAACCCATCTTTGTTATACATCATGCACCTTCAAATGTATAAGACATATGAAAATACATATACACGTAGAGACATACTTCAGACACAAGTCCATGCACACCTTAAAACTTGACAGACTGCACATCCAATTTGAAAGCAACAGCTAAAATTATGTGATATACTACAAATGTACATATCCACACACTAAAACAAACTAACATAATCACTAATCCATCTTCCAATATACATATATTACTATACAGAATATTTTTCAAACAACATTTAAGTACAATAAAACAAACTACAATACACATCTCTACATTTAATAATATATTTCAAACATCATAGTACTTGAATAATTTTTAAAGTTTAAAAACAAAGCTAATACATAATACACCTCACAAATTTATAACTCACCTTACAAATTGATTTGTAGAATATGAAATATCAGAAACTCATAAAAGATTTTCTTATGCACACAATCAATGCAATGCACTGCTCTCAACAAGGTAAAACCAGTAATGGCAAACTTTCTCTCTTTCTCCACACAAATAAATGTAAGTAACAAATCACATTGCTTCCTACATAATTTCAAATTGTAAAACACATTTCTATTGGTTAGACATATTAACCCTTACCAACTGACTTCTAAAAGTGCCCGAACTGATTCTGGAATTTTTTTGGAATTGCGATTCCACCGTGCACCAACGCGACGGAGCCGCAAATCCATACAGGAGTTCAAAAATATATTACAAATAAAAATACCACCATTTTTTAAGAACACACCACTTCTAAAGATAGTACTGACTTGGAAAATCTTACTTTAATAACATATCACTTATATATAAATTACAATTCCATATTTTAAAACCACAGATAACATTCAACCCTTCCCCCATTCTGCCTAATGCCAGTTTCCATAGCAACAGTTCATGGAACATTGAACTGAACTGACAGGTCACAAGTTCACCATATTTTCAAGTTCAGCACACAAGCTTACAAATGCAAACAGCAGGTGTCATTGTTGTTTGCGCAAAATATGACCTTATCCTATCTACTGTACCTTTCAAACAATTTTTACTAACCAATAAGAAACATGCTTTTTAAAGAGAGTAACATGCACCCTATTTTTCAGTGTACAATGTTCATAAACAGCCAATCAATTATCTACTTTTTTTTAAAAAACAGCATGTTGTCCACCATTTTAGATACCTCTCATTCTACCAACTGACTACCTCAGCTACAGACATCTTTTCATTACTTCCAGAAATCACTTCAAGATGCTTACAGTGTGGATTGTTGGGCACAGCTATGTTTTCTGGTGCAAAAGGTATGCTGAACGCAGAGGTATTGACAAAGACCTAGCTTTACAAAATGTGGATATTAAATGGATTGCACAGAGAGGATTAAAGTGGCACTAATTAATGCCTTTGGTTAAAACTTTTTTGCATCTCCAACCCCCTGACCTCATGATTGTGCAATGTGGTGGCAATGACCTAGGCACATTGACTGGGGTAGGTCTAGAAATGCTAAAAAAGATCGCCTCTGCGCCATTGATGTTGCTTTTCCCTCAAACAGTTTTTGTATACTCTAATATATGCCAAAGACAGAAATGGAAGTGGTCAAAACAATTCTGTGCACAGATTGAGAAAGCTAGGAAGAATGTCAATAAAGCTGTTTCTGCTTACCTCAGAAACCAAAGGATGGGCTCCATGTATGACAACAATATACGTTTTGATATGAATGACATCTACAGAAGTGATGGAGTACAGTTCACCGATCAAGGAAGCAGTATTTTTCTCAACAACCTAAAGCTGTGCATCCACACTTACATGTAGCTACAACAATCTCATAATGAACACAAGTGCTCTTTTTAGAGACACCCTATAACACAACAGTGAATCTAATTTTTTTTACACATACATTTAAAAAAAAAAGACATTGTTGATTTGCGAACCCGATGCAAATTTGCAAAAGCATGAAATTCAATGTACTACAACACAACACACTTTTCAAGTTTAACTATTAATTTTTAATTTTATATATTTTTACTAACTCTATCAATTTTAATCTTCTCATTAACTTTAATCACACTCCCTTTAGAAAACCTTCACAAATGCAACTCTACCATCTAAATTATAGACTACTAAATTATTTATTTAATGAGGAACAGCGAATCCAATGTGACGTTACACGGGGGGCCGCGCTGAGTTGGGATTGCAACTCCAAACTCGAAAAATAAAAAATAAAACCCTACTTCCAATATTAAAAAATCGCCCCGGGGACCCCATCCCCTTTTAAAACATTTTTTTTTTTAAAAATAAGGAAGAAGGGCCGTGTGCCCCTCTTCCATGGCCACTTTTGGCCCCGGCGACCCCATCTCTCAGGGCATGCCATCTAATTAAAAAAAAAATATATATAATAATTCTAAAGAGGGGGACCGCATGGCCCCCCTCCTGAGGCCATTATTGGCCCTGGGGACCCCATCCCCAGGGCCAAAATCAAAAACAAAAATATAGGAGGGGGGCCATGTGGCCCCCCTTCCCTGGGCCACTTCTCGCCCCGGGGACCCCAGCCCCTGGGGACGACCCTCAACGTTGGGGACCGCAGGGGAGCCCCAATGCCCCCACGGCGCTAGCCGGCTCCCTGCCTCCTGTGGGAGCCGGCCTTACTTTTGGACAAGGGGAGCTGCTGATATGCAGCTCCCCTTGTCCAAAAGCAATTCTGTTTTGCTTCTTGGAAGTGAGAGCAGGTTTCCTGCTCTCGCTTCCAAGAAGCAAAGCAGTGTTTGCTATGGCAGGGTGGGAGCCGTGCTCCTGCCCTGCCATAGCAAACAGCAATGTCCCGGGGGTAGACACCCCGGGACATTGCAGGAGCCGGCCCTGGGAGGTGGTGGTCCACAGGGACATCTAGGGCTCCAGGAGGGGGGTTGTGCAGCCCTCCTCCCAAATGTTTAAAGCCTGGGGGAGGTGGTGGTCCCTGGGGCAGTGTGGGGGAGCTTGACCCCCCACATTTTGTTTTTGGAAGTATCCCCAGGGAGGTGGTTGTCCCCAGGTTTATGGGGGGCTACATGGCCCCCCACACTTAAATCATGTAGCCCCATGTTAGGTGGTGGTCCCCAGGGCTTGGGGGGGCCTGTTGGGCCCCCCACCTAAATAAATTATAGTTCCAGGGAGGTGGCAGTCCCTGGGACTTGGGGGCCCACAAGTCCCCCACCCTAAAATTATAATGCCCCGGGGAGGTTGCGGTCCCCGGGGCAACATGGGGGGGCAGGAGATCCCCCACGCATTTAAAAAAAAAGCCCCTGGGAAGTGGCAGTCCCTGGAGCTGTGGGGGCCCCTATGGGCCCCCACTACATAATTAGGTATTACCCCTGGGCGGATTCGCGCACCCAGCGTGACTTTCTCTGAAAAAATAAAATTGAAAAAAACTTTTTGAGGCCCTGGGGGACCCTGTGTGACCCTCTAACCACACATAGGGGTCAGGGTGTTTATACCCTGCCCCTTTCCTTCATTTAAAGCATTTCTTTCACTTTTTCCTTGTAACTCGATTACCGAGTCACAAAATGGCTGCCAACACATTCTGGATTAGAGTGTTGGCAGCCAATCAAAATGAAGCTCATGCTTGGGAGGGTTTGTGAATCCTTCTCGATGCTCAGATATATATATATTTTTATTTTTTGAATTTCTCAGCAACTGCTAAACTGATTTACACCATTGAAAAAAGAGGTCACTTTCTGAACCAAAAGCTACCTTTTTGCTAAATTTGGTATAATCCTGTTTAGCAGTTTGGGCTGTAGCCGTTTCTAAAGTTTCCAATGGAAATTAACAGGGAAAACGTGTTTTGGCATCCCCCTTTTCTCTCGGCCCCCGTTTGACAAATCACCCCAAATCTTTCAAGACAGGAGCTGACCGGAGCGCCTCATTAGTTTTGAAAATTTCGTGAAGATTCGTCAAACGGCGCCAAAGATATTGGCAAATCAAAAAACGCTTTTTCTATGGAAACTAGGTCGAACTATAACTACCTACTGGCGACCGCCAGTAGGTAATATATATATATTGTAAAGCTAATCCCAGTGCAGATAAGGCACGAACAGATTAAACTTACTCAAATATAGTTGATGCTGATTAATTCAAGTGTTTATTGTAAGCTTGTGCTGCCCATGACGTGTTTCGGCCGTGAACTACGGCCTTGATCACATGATCACGCTGCAACAAATTAAAGTAGTTAAAGGAAACCTAACCACCATGTGACTATAATAAACATGAAAAACATACTATTTCATAAACAAATGGTGATGTCGTACAATGGCTACTCCCAAACATATTTAATGCATAATATAGGTATATTGAATAAATTAAATAAATATGACTATATTATGCCATAACTAGGATTTACAATCGACAAGTAGAACTAAGTCAGATCAAATCAATTTGATAACATTTCTACTGGAATGCCTAATATGCATCAATAATTCCAACGTGCCAATTAATGAATATTTTATACATTTCGCAGCGTTCGATATTTTGAATATATATGTAAAGGTGCTAAAATGCAATGCTTTACTTTAAACTGCAATACTTTACTTTATACAATATATGGTCTCAAATACCCAGATGTTTTGTGCAAATTACGCAAGAACTCATTATTACAAATACAAATACTGAAATGTAGAATGTAATACTTTACTCCTTGCAGAGAAAGTATTTTTCTAATGCCATACCAATGTGCAAAAACGCAAATATATTGTGCAAATTTTGCAACTTTTGGAATTACTAATCCAATGCTAAAGTGCTGGGTGCGAATATATGAATTGTCTTAAATATGCATTTCTCTAAATAATGCAGTCAACAATATTGTGCAACGAGTGCTAATATTGTGTGCAAAATAACACAATACAGTACAACTCGAACTATCTAAAGTGCAATGGCAATAATGATGTCCAAATACGCAAATATACAGTACATGAAGCCTGACTACAGTAGTCTGCTAATACTAGGTCGACTAATGGGAGATACAAAAATTAATGTATAAATACTCCATAAAACTAGAACTCAGTGCACAAAAGAAGATATGAAAATGTGTAAAAAGGTGTAAAATGTCCATATTAAAAACGAGCCTATGTTCTGCTTGCTGTATTCTGAACTTTAGTTGTATAAATATTCAGGGGCCAATTAGGAATTTTTATATACTAAGGGTAGACTGACAAAATTCAAACACTGGGGATTATAAAAAAATTATATAAATCCTCACCTGTGTTAAGCCCCATCGGGGCCTTAGTATCAAGTAACATGTTGTATTTTGATTTTAACTGCCTCAAGGCTTTCTCACGATTACCCCCTCTACTGGGTATCAGGACTGCATCGATAACTAAATATTCTATGCAATTCAGGTCATTGTTATTGACAGCTTTAAAATGTCATGCTACCGGATATGTAGGGTCCGAATTGACAATACAACATAAGTGCTGCAGGATACAGACATATACCTGCAGCTTGGTGCTCCCTACATAGAGCAACTCACACTTCACTTTGCACATACACAGCGTGATCTGTTCTACAAGTGTAATGACCTGATAGATCGAATTTGTCCTGAGCAAATGCAGTGGTATATGTGGTGGTGTTTACCCCAAACTTACATGCCCTACATGTTTTACACTTAAAAAAGCCTTTCCTGGGAGTGAGCCAACTGCTAGTTTTGTCAGTTTCCGGGCTAGTTCTTACCAAATCATTTCTCATAGAGAAAGCCTTGCGGAACGCAAATGTAGGTTTGGCAGGAAGTACATATTTAAGAGTACCATTGGTAAGGATAATGGGCCAACATTGGTTAATGATGGTCTTTATCTTGGTCGCCTGTCTGCTGTACGTAGTAACTAGTCTAATACATCTCTTTTCAGTGGTCGGTGTTATAGAAGCATTAGAAACAGTTTGTGTGATGTCACCTTCTATGTTGGAGTTGAGCAACTTAACTCTATCGTTGCTGTTAGCTTTTTTAAGGGCAATCTCGAGTTCTTTGCTTTTGGAACCTCTTTCAATAAACCTTTGTTTTGCTTTAGCTTGATGAACCCCAAGGTCTTTTTCTGTGCTGCAGGCTCTACGTATCCGTAAGAATTCCCCATACAGGATACTGGTGATTGTGTGCTGAGGATGAAAACTAGAGGCATGCGGCACAGAATTGCCGGCAGTGGGTTTTCTAAAGAGGCATGTTTCTACCTTCCCTTGTTCCGCATATATCGTGACATCAAGAAAGTTGGTAGTAGCAGCATTAATGTTGGCTGTAAAATGCATGTTAAGATTATTGTTATTGATGTTGTCAACAAATTGTTTAGCCTGTCTGACACTCCCCCTCCAGATGACAAACACATTGTCGATGTATCTCCACCACTTATTAACATGCTTGGGCCATTCCTCTTTATGGGTTTCCATGAGGACATGTTCCTCCCAACAACCAACATGCAAGCATGCATAGCTGGGGGAGAAACATGCCCCCATGGCAACGCCCCTTAATTGTTGAAACAATGTTTTGTCAAATAAAAATACGTTGTTATGTAGACACCAGTATATCATATCTAAAATCATCCGATTATGAATGTATATATATATATATATATATATATATTCACTGAAAAAACCATAGGTTTCAGGGACGTTATAGTTAGAAATTAGCATTAAAAAACCTTAGAAATTCACTGAAAAAACCATAGGTTTCAGGGGCGTTATAGTTAGTTGGACATTTCACTCATACAAAACCCGTGAAATGTCCCCGTTATAGTTAGTTCAGCTAACTATAACTCGCGCCCCCGCAATGCACTGCTGATGACGTCACATATTACATCACGCATGACATGGTCAGTGACATCACTGATGACATCTCAAATGACATCACTGATGACATCATCCATGTGATAATTTCATGCATCTTCTCACACCCTAATATAACTTTTGATACACCCACTCTAAATTACAGACTGCCATTCTCAAAACCATAGACACTCCAACACCAATAACTACATACCCACTCACTGATTCTTAGGTCTACACACACATCCACTCACTCACCCATACAGTCACTCATACGTACGGTCACTCAGTACAGGACTATCATATGCACTCATACACCTACATAGACACTCACACACCGCCACTCATCCATAGAGGTACTCACATACCTAGTCAGTCATGCAAATAATTAATCACACTGCCATTTACTCACCTATACAGTTATACACACACCATCTCACTTACTCATACAAATACTAGCACATTCTTACACTCTTATACAATCACTGATTCAAGTACACACTCATCCATACAGCCACTCTCACAATCACACACTCTCACTTATAGCCATTTATATACTCCAACACACATATATACTGCCTTTCACATATGTAGTTACTCACACATGTACCACTGAGATATACATTCACTCACTAACATACCCATACACACACTCACCCACCCATACAGTCCATCACAGATGCACTCTTGAAACCATGCACCCAGTGAATCACCCACTCACACATCTATGCTCAGAGTCACACACACCCCACCCACACAAACACTCAGGCACCCATACAGATACTCAGACAACAAATCAATAACCCATATAGACACTCATGTAGCTATTCACAAACCCATGCAGCCGCTTACACACCAACAGACACACGGATATAGACATTCACACAGTTTAGTCACTAACCCATGCATTCAGTAAGATACATTTAATCACTCACTTATAGAGTCAGTCACGCACCTACTAAATCATCCATTCAGACACTTATATACCCACTCATTCTTCAATACGCTTTTCCCTATATATATTAAACATATTTAAACTTTACAGAAACACACAGTCACTGGATGATGTCATCAGTGATGTCATTTGAGATATCATCAGTGATGTCATCAGTGATGTCACTGACCATGTCATGAGTGATGTAATATGTGACGTCATCAGCAGTGCATTGCGGAGGCGCGAGTTATAGTTAGCTGAACTAACTATAACGGGGAATTTCACGGGTTTTGTACGAGTGAAATGTCCAACTAACTATAACGCCCCTGAAACCTATGGTTTTTTTCAGTGAATTTCTAAGGTTTTTTTAATGCTAATTTCAAACTATAACGTCCCTGAAACCTATGGTTTTTTCAGTGAATTTCTAAGGTTTTTTAAATGCTAGTCTCTAACTATGCCTACAGAGGTAGGACATGTGAAGAAAGAAGAAAAAACGCACATAAAGAATCAAAAGAAATGCAGAAAGAAGCAACAGAAGTTCACAAAGCCGAAGAAAAGTGCAGGAAGAAGCAAGACATGTGCAGAAAGAACCAATGGAGGAGCAGAAAGATGCCTTGTTCCAAAATCATCCTGTGCCAACAACTTTTTCAGACGGGTACTGGTGGTAACTGACTCTGACTAACCAGGCCTAGAGCCAGTGCTATGCTAAAGGACACTTAGAATACAGTGAAAACACCTACATACACTAGGGAACACTATGCATTGGGGTACCCCTGTGATTAGCATGACCTTCTCTGTAAGGCCCTAGTACATAATAGGGCAGGGGGATAAAAACTACCTCTTAAAACGTGCTACAGGGCGCATTTGCACAGTGGTGAAGGGAGGGGGGCCTGATGTGACATGTGTGCAAACACACCCTGTGGCGTGCCCTGTGGCACATTTTAATTTGGGGAATTAATTCCTCTTCAATCCTGAAGGTCCCTGGCATCCAACTAGCCCACCACATACCTCCAGTAAGCGCCACAGGGCTGCGTTGCAGAGAGGTGGCCCAGGCCACACCCCTTTTTACACCACTCTGCAATGCAGCTCTGTGGCGCTTACTGGAGGTACGTGGTGGGCTAGTTGGACCCCAGCCCCCCAAACTTTAAAAAACCATGCCCCGGGGGGGCTGCATGCCCCCCACAACTCATTAATCAAGCCCCGGGGAGGTGGTGGTCCCCGGGGCAGTGTGGGGGGTATTGGGGCCCCCCCACACTTTTTTTCACTGCCCCCGGGACTTGGCCCACCCGGGGGCTAACTATTAACAAAGCGCGGGAGCCAGCACTTCGTTTTTTTTGTTTTGTGGCCGTATCCGCAAATCCGGGGCACATTTTGCCGATTTTTTTTTTTTAATGCTTTTTTGGGCCCTGGGGGTCCTTGTGGGACCCCTAAGCAGGCCTAGGGGTCAGGGTGTTTCTACCCTGCCCCTTTTCTTTTTTGCGTTTCTTTTCTCTTTTCTTGTGACTCGGTTACCGAGTCACAAGATGGCTGCCAACACTTCCTGGTTTGGAGTGTTGACAGCCAATAGCTATGAAGCTCGTGGTCGGGAGGGTGCGCAGATCCACCACGGCCATAGATATCGAAACTTTTATTTTTTAATTTCTCAGCAACTACTGAACGGATTTACACCATTTTTAAAAAGGTTGCTTTCTGAAAGCACTACCTTTTTGTGCCAAATTTGGGGTAAATCCGTTCAGCAGTTTCGGCTGTAGCCTTGCATAAAGTTTCCTATGGGAAATTGATTTTTTTACTCTTATTTTTTGAATTTCTCTGGAATTACTGAACGGATTTACACCATTTAAAAAAAGGGTGCTTTCTGAACCAAGCACTACCTTTTTACCAAATTTTGTGTAATTCCGTTCAGCAGTTCGGGCTGTAGCCGTGGCTAAAGTTTCCTATGGGAATTAACATGGAGAAAACATGTTTTGGGACCCCACTTTTTCTCGGCCCCCGCTTGCTGAATCACCGCGTAACTTTCAAGATAGGAGCGGAACGGAGCAGGCCATATGTTTTGAAAATTTTGCGAAGATTCGTCAACTGGCGCCAAAGTTATTGGGAAAAGAATGTTACGAATTTCCTATGGATAATAGGTCCTAACTATAACTATCTACTGGCGACCGCCAGTAGATAATATAGTTATATATATATGTTTATATCCACACGAAACCTCCAGCAAGCAGAAGGAGGAGGCCACACGGGGAATCCAGGAGAAGATCTTTAATTGGAAAATTGTGATCGCTCTCCTGATGTAGTTCAATAAGTCCTACAACTCCCAGAATACATCATCTCTGGGCGGGTGATGCGTGGGGAAACTTGGTGCTGTAAAATCCATGTGGCTTCGGTGTGCTGCAGAACAGGGCATACTGTATCCAGTGTGAATTCAGTCCCCAGACCTCCCTGGGTCCCCGCATACATTCCAACCCCCCAGGCACAAGTTCGCCGGGTCATGAGCTGATTTGAATAAACCAAAAACTCCTCGTGAAGTCACGAGCTGCCAGCTGGCAGCGTCCCTTGCTTGACCCATCCTCTGGAGGTGGGCTGGAGCAATCCAATACCTTGGGTGACGAACAACTGCTTGCGCAGACACCAGTAATGCCACCAGCCAACTTAATAGAACGGGGCCCCCTTGATGCGTCTCTGGCTGACGCGATAATATCCACATGAAACCTCCAGCAAGCAGAAGGAGGAGGCCACACAGGGAATCCAGGAGAAGATCTTTAATTGGAAAGCAATTCTGGCATAATGCATTTCGACTATAATGTCTTCCTCAGATGCCGCGGCTACACTGAATCAGCCTCACGCCACCACTTATGAATGTTTCTGCAGTCCTCCCTTGATCGGAAAGGCACACCTCCCCTGCCATGTGATCGCTCACCTGATGTAGTTCAATACGTCCTACAACTCCCAGAATATATCATCTCTGGGCGGGTGATGCGTGGGGAAACTTGGTGCTGTAAAATCCATGTGGCTTCGGTGTGCTGCAGAGCAGGGTGCGCTGTATCCAGTGTGAATTCAGTCCTCAGACCTCCCTGGGTCCCCGCATACGTTCCAACCCCCGAGGCACAAGTCCCCTGGGCCGTGAGCTGATTTGAATAAACCAAAAACTCCTCGTGAAGTCACGACCTGCCAGCTGGCAGCATCCCTTGCTTGACCCATACTCGGGAGGTGGGCTGGAGTAATCCAATACCTTGGGCGATGAACAACTGCTTGCGCAGACACCAGTAATGCCACCAGCCAACTAAATAGAATGGGGCCCCCTTGACGCGTCTCTGGCTGACGCGATAATATCCACACAAAACCTCCAGCAAGCAGAAGGAGGAGGCCACATGGGGAATCCAGGAGAAGATCTTTAATTGGAAAGCAATTCTGGCATAATGCATTTCGATTATTATGTCTTCCTCAGATGCCACTGCTACACTGAATCAGCCTCACGCCACCACTTATGAATGTTTCTGCAGTCCTCCTTTGATTGGAAAGGCACACCTCCCCTGCGATCGCTCACCTGATGTAGTTCAATAAGTCCTACAACTCCCAGAAAACATCATCTCTGGGCGGGTGATGCGTGGGGAAACTTGGTGCTATAAAATCTATGTTTATATATGTATGTATATATATATGTACATATATATATATTCACTCAAAAAACCACAGCTTTCAGGGACGTTATAGTTAGAAATTAGCATTTAAAAAACCAGAGAAAGTCACTGAAAAAAACACAGGTTTCAGGGACGTTATTGTTAGTTGGACATTTCACTCGTACAAAACCAGAGAGATTCGGCCATTATAGTTAGTTGAGCTAAATATAACTTGTGCCCCCGCAATTCACTGCTGATGACGTCACATATTACATCACTCATGAAATGGTCAGCAACATCACTAATGACATCACTGATGACATCTCAAATGACATCACTGATGACATCATCCAGTGACTGTGTGTTTCTAAAAAGTTTAAGTATGTTATATATATATATATATTCACTGAAAAAACCATAGGTTTCAGTGGCGTTATAGTTAGTTGGACATTTCACTCGTACAAAACCATAGAAATTCCCCCGTTATAGTTAGTTCAGCTAACTATAACTCGCGCGCCCGCAATGCACTGCTGATGACGTCACATATTACATCACTCATGACATGGTCAGTGACATCACTCATGACATCACTGATGACATCTCAAATGACATCACTGATGACATCATCCTTGTGATAGAGTGGCAGACCTCCTCTCGCCCTAATATAACCTTTGATACACACACTCAAAAATACAAACTAACATTTTCAAAACAATGGACATACCAATACCAGTTACAACATACCTATTCAGTAATTCCAAGATCTACACACACATCCACTCATTCACCAACAGTCCCTATACAGTCACTCATACATGTACTCACTCATCATATGTACTCATACACCTATACATCCAGTTACACACCGCCACTCATCCATAGAGTTACTCACACACATAGTCACACATGCAAACAAAGTATCAAACATCCATTTACTTGCATATACAGTTATACACACTACCACACTTACTTCTACAGAAACGTACACATACTTACTCTCTTAAACAATCACTTATAGAAACACCTACTTATTTGTACAGGAACTCTTCCAATCTCTCACTCTCACATATACTCACTTATATACACCAATACTCACATATACTAGTTTAAAACATATGTAGTTACTTATAAAGACACTATTGAGACAGTCATTCACTCACTAACACACCAATACAAATACTCATCCACCTATACAGTCCTGCACACATGCTGTCTTCAACACATACAAACAGTGAGTCACTCATTCATGCATCTATGCACTAAGTAATACCCCCCACCGAACCATACAGACACTCAGACACTCATACTGATACTCAAAAACCAACTAATAACCCATATAGACACTCATGTAGCTACTCACCAACCCATGCAGCCACTTATACACAAAGTGAGAGACTGATACAGATATTTTCATATTTAAACATTACTCACTAACCCATGTATTCACTAAGATACACTTAGTCAGTTATGCAATCAATTTTACAAAAAAATGTCATCCATTTAGACATTTATATACCCATTTATTCTTCCATCGACCTTGAGATATACATATATAAAACATATTTAATTTTCAGAAAAACACACATTCACTGGATGATGTCATCAGTGATTTCATCAGTGATGTCATTTGAGATGTCATCAGTGATCTCATGAGTGATGTCACTGACCATGTCATGAGTGATGTAATATGTGACGTCATCAGCAGTGCATTGCGGGCGCGCGAGTTATAGTTAGCTGAACTAACTATAACAGGGAATTTCTATGGTTTTGTACGAGTGAAATGTCCAACTAACTATAACGCCCCTGAAACCTATGGTTTTTTCAGTGAATTTCTAAGGTTTTTTAAATACTAATTTCTAACTATAATGTGCCTGAAACCTATGTTTTTTTCAGTGAATTTCTAAGGTTTTTTAAATGCTAATTTCTAACTATAACGTGCCTGAAACCTATGCTTTTTTCAGTGAATATATATATATTTATTATACTATGTATGCATGTGAAAATGTCTCGGTCCCCTGTTTGCCTCGGTGGCACGGAAAAAATGGGTGGAACTGATGTCAGCACGCGGACGAGGTCCTCTTATGGCTTCGATGACGTCATACGGTGTCGCGAGCAGAGCCTTGCTCGTTGACGTGGGAAAGCTAGGAAAGAATTCCCGTGGAATGCTGGTGCAGGGGATATTCACCTAAGTGTTCAGGCTAGTCCTTTGGGAGCAACTGTTTATGTTGCCACTCCAGAAACCGAAACCAGTGATCTGAGGGCAGAGGCCCTGCAGATGGCACACGAGGTGGGGTGCCCAGTCGAGTGCACCGGCGGGGCAGCGAAGTGACAAGCACCACAACCCACAAAAAAGGTAACGAGGGCACTGAATAACACAGGATCTTCTCTTTGTATCTGGCAGGAACAACGAAGTTAAAATGCCCTAGTACCAAAATGTAGAATTAGTGCTACAACGGTCTTCAAGAGGACCTGCGAAGCCACTTCTGCCTCCCATTCCCTGGAGGCAGCATATGGGTCACGTGGTATGGTCATACTGCGGTGGGACACACACTTGTTGACCTCTCATGGCACTGCTCCACACTTCAGGGAGGACGCTTTCCATTAGCTATGTTTTCTGATGACATGTCGCGCCGGCCCCGTCCAACAGCAGAACTCCTTTAGATCCAAACAGACTCTTCCACTCTCTCACCGGAAGTGAAACCAGGCCACGTGGACACTTTCACAATACAACTGCTGGGAATGCACTTTTCGGTAAAAAAACACATTCCTTCCTCCTAATTAATCAAATAAACGTCTCACTGAAGAACAGGGGCCAGCTTCGATTGGTAAACAGCCGTTACAACGACTTTTTTACTTTGCGATATCATTACAATGCATGCATTACCACGCATGCATTGTACATCACAAAGTCATTACTACGCATTTTTTTAGAACGCATGGTCATTTACCACGCATGCCTTTACAACAAAATTTGTTGTAAAGGTATGTATGGTAAATGACCATGCGTTCTAAAAAACATGTAGACGATCCATGTCGTTGTAAGGAAACAGAGGCTGTTCCGTTTCCTCACAACGATGTGCACCGCCCCTCAGAGATGACGTGAAGCAGGAACAACGAGGAGAGAGGAACCATGAGGAGTGAGAGGTAAGGGGGATTGGGCATGGGGCGGGGGTTTCTTTTCTGGGGTTTAGGGTAGTGCAGTAGTGTTTGGGTGGTGTAGGGGGTCGTGCTGGGGGTAGTGTTTTAGGGTTTAGGGTAGTGCAGTGGTGTTTGGGTAGTGTAGGGGGTCATGCTGGGGGTAGTGTTTTAGGGTTTAGGGTAGTGCAGTAGTGTAGGGGGTCATGCTGGGGGTAGTGTTTTAGGGTTTAGGGTAGTGCAGTGGTGTATGGGTAGTGTAGGGGTCGTGCTGGGGTAGTGTTTTAGGGTTTAGGGTAGTGCAGTGGTGTTTGAGTAGTATAGGGGGTCATGCTAGTGGTAGTGTTTTAGGGTTTAGGGTAGTGCAGTGGTGTTTGTGTAGTGTAGGGGGTCATGCAGGGGGTAGTGTTTTATGGTTTAGGGTAGTGCAGTGGTGTTTGGGTAGAGTAGGGGGTCGTGCTGGGGGTAGATTTAGGGTTTAGGGTAGTGCCGTGGTGTTTGGGTAGTGTAGGGAGTCGTGCTGGGGGTAGTGTTTTAGGGTTTATGTTAGTGCAGTGGTGTTTGGGTTATATAGGGGTAGTGGGGGTAGTGTTTTAGGGTTTAGGGCAGTGCAGTGGTGTTTGTGTAGTGAAGGGGGTCATGCTGTGGGTAGTGTTTTAGGGTTTAGGGTAGTGCAGTCATGTTTGTGTAGTGTAGGGGGTCGTGTTTTAGGGTATAGGGTAGTGGAGTGATGTTTGTGTAGTGTAGGGGGTTGTGCTGGGGGTAGTGTTTTAGGGTTTAAGGTAGTGCAGTGGTGTTTGTGTAGTGTGGGAGGTCATGCTGGGGGTATATTTAGGGTAGTGTAGTGCAGTGGTGTTTGGGTAGTGTAGGGAGTCGTGCTGGGGGTAGTGTTTTAGGGTATGGGTAGTGCAGTGGTGTTTGGGTAGTGTAGGGAGTCATGCTGGGGTTAGTGTTTTAGGGTTTAGGGTAGTGCAGTGGTGTTTGTGTAGTGTAGGGGGTGTGCTGGGGGTAGTGTTTTAGGGTTTAAGGTAGTGCAGTGGTGTTTGTGTAGTGTGGGAGGTCATGCTGGGAGTATATTTAGGGTTTAGTGTAGTGCAGTGGTGTTTGGGTAGTGTAGGGAGTCGTGCTGGGGGTAGTGTTTTAGGGTATGGGTAGTGCAGTGGTGTTTGGGTAGTGTAGGGAGTCGTGCTGGTGGTAGTGTTTTAGGGTTTATGGTAGTGCAGTTATGTTTGGGTAGTGTAGGGTGTCGTGCTGGGGGTAGTGTTTTAGGGTTTAGGGTAGTGCAGTGGTGTTTGGGTAGTGGAGGGGATAGTGTTTTAGGGTTTAGGGTAGTGCGCCCAACCAGCCACAATATCCGTGGACAAAGGGGATCCTGACTCTTTGGAACGCTCCGTCAATTGAATAATTTGGGTCAAGGGCCCTACCACGTCCAAGACCTATCAATTACTTTCTTGGGATCCCTCATATACTTGGAGAAAAAGGTACATAGTTTCTCATCAATTTCAGGCGTGTGTGCCACCTTCCCCTTCAGTGAGGGCCTGGGGCATTCTCCCCTCATCCTATTCCTGACCTCCCTTTCAAAGGGTTGATGGATTTTCCCCACCACATACTCTGCCACTTTGGCATCAGGTGTCCACTCTGCTGACCTAGGATGGTAAATTTGGGTAGGCTCGAACATGTCCGAGTGGACCCTGTCCCCAACCGGGGACTGAGGAGTGGGACTCTGGACGCCAGGGACGCCCCGAGTCCTTATCCTCATCGGAGGAGAAATTGTCCTCCGATACACCCTCTCCTTCTAAGGGAAACCCGCCGTCGGGGTCTACAATAGTGGTGACAGTGTCGCAATTTTCTCCGGACCCCTCCTCCTCCCGGCAGGGTGCATGTTTTAGCGTTCATGCACTCTTGAGGAAGGTCTCCGTAAGTTTATCAAATCCTTCCAAGTGCCCCGCGTTATGCTTAACGGCCCTTTTATTCTCCATCTGGGAGATACTTGGACCCGCCACCACCAGATCTGGGTCACTGAACACCCCAGGGATGCTTTTTGCCATCTTATCAACCTGATCCTTAAGAGGAGCTAGTGCCCTAGAAATAGCCAGAGAAAGGGCTTGGTCCACTGCTGGAGGGAGAAGTTGGGGGGCCATTCCTCCTCCACTTCCTGGTAGGAGGAGTATAAATGGTCTTCTGGAGAAGACATGATAGCAGAGGATGCAAGCACAGAACAAATGCCCTTAAAATCCTTAAGACAGCCCCCTCGCCGGTGCTCCAACAGCTGGGCTTTCCCCGAAGCTGTTATAAGAATAGAATGAGGCGTAATACCAATTACCATCACCAGGTGGCTCTTGTCACTAACGTGGCCATGTGGGGAAATCACCGCATAGCGGTGTCAAAATTAGGCGAGGGTTGGTCGGGAATCAAGCGGACACCAAAGGAGTGACCGGATTCCCAAACGCGCGTAAAGACCAGCGGGAGCGCTCGACAGAGCTGCCTCGCTCGGACCAGACGCACCTGACAGGATCTCACCACGTGCAGAGCACACAGCGGGAGAAACTGTGAGGGGGAGAACGCGCTCGGCAAGAGCCTGCTGCGCAGGGAATATGAAACAATACCAAGGCAATAATGCTAATAATGTGCACAAGAAACCGCTATACAAACAGCAACAACGTCAGATTAAGCCAAGAATGTAAGGAATGCACTTAACTGACGAGCAGTGAAGATAGAGGAAGCGGAAGGGACGTCACAATATTATATACGATGGACTGTGATATGATTGGACTATAGTTGCCTTGGAGACTACCCCCTAATGGTTCATGGGTTGTGTAGTCTTTTGTTTAATGATTGTTGTGTTACGTTTTCTTTGAACTGCTATGCAAATAAAGTGAGGAAAGATATGCATAATCCTCGCCTCCGTCCTGCCATAGAATTCAATAAACTTTATTTGATCTGATTTAGAAACATAGATCATAAAAGTGTACATAAAAACAGTAAATCCTCTTTCCTAATACAATACAGTGAGAATTAATTTAAAAAGTAGGTAAAAACGGGTGTTACAAAGCACGGTTCAGAGCAACTTCAGGTTAACAGAATCGTAAAGTTCAATGTTTCGCAAGATCAATCTCATGTTCTTCGTGCAAAATACGCAATAAGGGGTCCAAGTAAGATGTAACGCTCCAATACCTGACCAGTTTGCACTATATAAAACTGCAGAAAAACTAAAAATAAAAAGTGTTTTGCACACTTCTGTCATTGGGCTATATGTGGGCTACATCTGGGTGATATTTGTGCTACATTTGGACTCTTTTTTCTCTGGTGGCCATCTTGGGAGACTTATTTGTTATAAAGTTTCCTAATTTCGTCATTTGCTGCAGTCTCCTCAGTAGGAAATGCTTTCAGTTTTTTACTTTGATTCCATCAAGAAGGCATTCAGATGTGTCACATATTTGCCATAAATTCAGAATGTTAGCACTCTAGTTGTTCATTAGATGACGGTAGTAAAGCTACTGCTCACCAGGGAGTTAACTGGAAGTCTACTGCTGGTATTGAACGTGATTATTTCAGTCTGCATGTCAGAATTTTCTAATGCAATAGAAGAGGATTTGAGATCTCACTTAAAACATGCCCTAAATTTTCTTTCTGCAGCACTAACCATAATTTCTATGGCAAGATGAACCCCTCATTTTGTTCCTTTTTAAATTAAATGTTTTAAGTGTTACCAGTTTATTCCAATCAAGATGGCTTCAGGTGTGCCATACTTTTGTCATAAGTAAGACTGTTAGCGCTCTAGTTGTTCTTTAGAACACTCTGGGAAGCTGCAGTAGAACACAAAGGCATCAACTGACAGGCTGCTCCTGTTGAAATATAACAGGAAGATATTTGAGATCACACTTGAAACATGTCCTACTTTTTCTTTCTACCGCACTAACCATAATTTCTATGACAAAATGAACCCCCTCATTTTGTTCCTTTTTAAATTAAATATTTTAAGAGTTACCAGTTTATTCCAATCAAGATGGCTTCAGGTGTGCCATAATTTTGTCATAAGTAAGACTGTTAGTGCTCTAGTTGTTCTTTAGAACACTCTGGGAAGCTGCAGTAGAACACAAAGGCATCAACTGACAGGCTGCTCCTGTTGAAATATAACAGGAAGATATTTGAGATCACACTTGAAACATGTCCTAATTTTTCTTTCTACAACACTAACTATAATTTCTATGACAAAATGAACCCCATCATTTTGTTCTTTTTTAAATTAAATGTTTTAAGTGTTACCAGTTTATTCCAATCAAGATGGCTTCAGGTGTGCCATACGTTTGTCATAAGTAAGGCTGTTAGCACTCTAGTTGTTCTTTAGAACACTCTGGGAAGCTGCAGTAGAACACAAAGGAATAAACTGACAGTCTCTGCCCTTGTTGGATGTAGATGTTTTACTGAGAATGTCAGACTTCATTCTCACATGACTGAGAAAGATAATGTGAATTTACAGAAAATATGCTCTCATTTTAGCTTCTGGAGCACCTTCCAAAACTGTATGGGACAAGCATGTGAAAATAGTTTTCTCTCAAACATGATTCATGATATCCCAGCAGAACGTTTTTCACAGGGTAAAATCACCTTAGAACACACCACAATTCCTGAAAATAGTATGGTACCATTAACAAATGAATTCTAATGTAACTAAAGTCTGTTATCACCCTTTATAGTTCTCCTTTTGGTAACCCTCAAAATCTTCGATTCACTACAATGCATTTCAATGGGGTACTATCATTTATATTGGTCCCAAGATGGCTGCCAGCAATTCCAGGATGAAGTGCTGACAGCCAATCAGATCTCACGATGACATGTGTGGTTAGGCTACGCCCAGATATATATGTGTATTCTTTTTCAAATTTCTCAGGAACTACTGAACGGATTTACACCATTTAACCAAAAGGCACGACTCTGAACCAAGGGCTACCTTTTTGCCAAATTTGGTGTAATTCTGTTCAGCAGTTCGGGCTGTAGCTGCGACTAAATGTTCCTATGGAAAATTGCATGGGGAAAACACGTTTTGGGACCCCCCTTTTTTCTCGGCCCCCACTTGATGAATCACCCCGAGACTTTCAGGATAGGAGCGGACCGGAGCTCCCCACAAGTTTTGAGAATTTTGCGAAGATTCATCAACCAGCGCCAAAGTTATTGGAAATAGAATGTTGTGAATTTCCTATGGAAAATAGGTCTTAACTATACCTACCTACTGGCGACCGCCAGTAGGTAATATATATATATACGCCTAGGTGATTTAAAGAATTAGTGGGTGTATGAGTGTCTCAATGGATGATTTAGTGGGTGCGTGACTGAATTTATAAGTGAGTGATTAAATGTGTCTTAGTGCATGCATGGGTGAATGACTAATCTGTGTGAATGTCTATATCAGTCTGTCAATTGGTGTGTAAGTGGCTGCATGCATTGCTGAGTAGCTACATGAGTGTGTATATGGGTTAATGATTGGTTGTCTGAGTACCTGTATTGGTGCCTGAGTGTCTGTGTGGGTGGGTGGGGGGTATGACTCTATGCATGGATGTGTTAGTGGGTGATTCTCTGGGTGTATAGGTTCATAAATGCAACTGCAAGGGCCTGTATGGGTGGGTGAGTGTATATATGACTGTGTTGGTGAGTGAATGGATATCTCAGTGGTACATGTGTGAGAAACTACATATGTGAAAGGCAGTATATGTGAGTGTTGGTGTATATAGGTGACTATATGTGAGAGTGAGTTATTGTGAGAGTGGCTGTATGGATGAGGGTGCGCTTGTGTAAGTGATTGTAGAAGAGAGTAAGTATGTGTTAGTATCTGTATGAATAAGTGAGGTGGTGTGTGTATAACTGTGTAGGTGAGTAAATGGGAGTGTGATTTATTCTTTGCATTACTGACTAGGTGTGTGAGTAACTCTATGGGTGAGTGGCGGTGTGTGAGTGTTTGTATGGGTGTATGAGTGCATATATCAGTGGCTGTATTGATGAGTGACTACATGTATGAGTGACTGTATGGGTTATTGAGTAGATGTGTATTTAGACCTATGAATCAGTGAGTGGGTATGTACTAACTGGTATTGGTGTGTCTATGGTTTCGAGAATGGTAGTCTGTATTTTAGAGTGGGTATATGAAAGGTTATATTAGGGTGTGAGGAGGTGCATTAGATATTAAATAGATGATGTCATCAGTGATGTCATTTGACATGTCAGCAGTGATATCATCAGTGATGTCACTTACCATGTTATGAGTGATGTAATATGTGACATCATCAGAAGTGCGTTGCGGGGGCTCACCTAACTATAACGGACAAATTTCTCTGGTTTTGTATGAGTGAAATGTCAGCCTAACTATAACGTCCCTAAAACTTTAGTTTTTTCCAGTGTATTTCTAAGGTTTTTTAAATGCTAATTCCTAACTATAACGTCCCTGAAACCTATGATTTTTTCAGTGAATTTCTTAGGTTTTTTAAATGCTAATTCCTAACTATAACGTACTTAAAACCTGTGTTTTTTCAGTGAATTTCAAAGGTTTTGTAAACGCTAATTTCTAAGTATAATGTCCCTAAAACCTGTGTTTTTTTCAGTGAAAATCTAAGGTTTTTTAACTTGTTCTGGCATTTTTACAGTGGAACAGTAATGGCACTATATGTTCAACAATTTCTGAAGAATTCCAGTGTGTAAAAGTTACATTATGTATTAAAAATGCTTGTTCTAAATTTTTTTGCATTCATAAAGGTAATGTAATTTTTTATCCTTTTTAAAATAAATGTTTACATATTTTTTTTAAACTGTGAGATTCGCGTACCGATTGCATACCAGTCATGGTGGGTGCACGAACCCAAGCATCCTGCCGCCATAATTGTTAAGTCGTGCAGGATGGGCGTACGGTGCGCGATAGCTGTGGGTTCCAATTTTTTATTTTTAAACAAATTAAATACATGTTATATACTGTATATTTTTTAATCAATCATATAAACTTTATTGAAATAGTTATAAAAATGATATTAACATAAATAATTTTGAATATTTTCATTCTTATAATGAAGTTATGGGAGCCGCGACCGTCCCATGTACCCTCAAGCACGTATTTCCAGGTACGCGATAGGTACGCGAATCCAGCGAAAATTATTTAGTTTTAAAAGTATATATATATAACTTTATAATATATATTATACCAAGAGATTTACATTCAAATTTGTAAATTTACTATATTTATAACGGGAATAAAGATATATTATTGTTAAATATATTTTTCGGGATTTGCGTCTGGTGCGCGCTGATTATGCGTCTGGTACGTGACTCCCATGTGACTTCAAAGGAGAGCATTTAATTGGTTTAGAAGCTTTCTATTCTAGTACTTGCAGGACCCCACCCAATTTTTTCATTTCTCCAGGAGCATCATTACAAGAAACACCTCTTGTGTATTCTGTGCCTCTTTATTTGATTTTTTGGTGTGTTTTTTTCAACTGAGGAAATGCCATCTCAAATTCCACCACAGGATATTCCTGAAGAAGAAGAGGAGCTGGAAGAACCCATTAAGAAAAGAAAAGAAAGTATTGTGTGGGCTTTCTTCTCAATACCACCAGGAGAGAACAAGGTAAATGCATGCAAGGTCACCTGCACTGTGTGTGACAAAGTTTTAACTCGGGGATCTGAGAAAAAGTATTCTTGCGGGACTTCATCCATGATGAAGTATCTTCAGACCATGCACCCAAACCGTCTTGCACGAGAACAACATCGTCGCCAAATGCAAGATACACAGCAAGATGATGAGGTCGCTGGACCTAGTACTTCTGCGGGATTCACTGCATCCACACAAACTTCGCTAATTGTTACAGAGTTTGCAGGACTGGAACAGCACTGCATAAAGTGCAAGAAACTTCTTTGTGCAGGCGAGCTATCTGTTGCAGATGTTGTTGTTGCTGCAAAGAACCATCAATGTTAATTTTTTGTTCATTTTTGCAATGACTTTCTAATTGCAAAATCCTTTGAAAAGTTTTTTCTGTTCATTTCCTTGTTCTTTTCAATCTTTTGTTAAAAAAAATCCAGAAATAAACAAGAGTTCAAAAAACACAAAAAATATTTTTTTTTAGAATTTTTTTTTTCTTTTTAGAACCGCCTATTTGGTTGAAAATAGACAAACTTGTATGTGTTGTATGAATTACTGCAAGGGTAATTAATGTCTGAGTCATTGTATGAATGCATGAGTACTACCTGAGTGAATGAATGGGTGCAACAGTAATGTCTGGGTCATTGGATGAGTGCATGGATAGTGTGCTGTGTGCAGGTGGGCACGCGGCAGACCTCCGCGCCCTGGTGTAGAAGCGAGAGCTGTGGTGGTTCAGAAGCGACGTCAGAGAAAACTTTGGACCCGCAGACCCATGCCACGAGAGGGGAGAGGACCACAACTCCCGGCATCTTCTAGTGGCGCGCATGCCGCCCACGCTACAACTTGCACCAGGAGGTGCTTATTACCGGACAGGGCTCCCGCAGCATGGAAGCCCATTAACTCTTTTCCTTGCCTGCCGCAGACCTGTGCCACGAGAGGGGGAGAGGACCACAACTCCCGCAACCTTCTAGCAGCTCGCACGCCGCCCATGCTACAACTTGAGCCAGGAGGTGCTTATTACCAGACAGGGCTCCCACAGCGCGGAAGTCCATTAACTCTTTTCCTTGCCTGCCGCAGACCCGCAGACCTGTGCCACGAGAGGGGGAGAGGACCACAACTCCCGGCACCTTCTAGTGGCTCGCACGCCGCCCATGCTACAACTTGAGCCAGGAGGCGCTTATTACCGGACAGGGCTCCCGCAGTGCTGAACGTGCACGGGCATGCCCGAGCCATGCCTGGGCCAAGGGCAGGCCCGTCTGCGCCCGTCCGCGACTGGTCAAGGCTGGGCTGGGCCACTCCTCTTGGCTTTTCCACTGAGGAGTGGTGAACCACAACTAAATCCCGGTAAGCTGATCACCTTCTGTTTATATTTGTCTGTCATAACTGAATATCCCTCAGTCACAGTATGGGGAAAAGGAAATTGCCGCCCTGCGAGAAGAAAAGGTCCATAAAGAGTGCACCCATTACTAAGTACCTGAAAAATGCAGTGGGGTTGATTAATAATGACATAGTCCAAGTGGAGGAGCAATTGGCAGCCACTAAAATTGCCCATGACGCCGCCATTAAGGATTCTACAAACGAAGGCAGGTCTGAATCCCCCACTTTAATGATTAAAGAGAAAGTTCATGTTGTTCATGTTGCTGAGGACACTGAGCTAGAACAACCTCAATCTTTTGTAACTATCAATGAGGACTCAGCTCCTAACCTGGACAATCCCTGTATACTTACAATCCCTTTGGAAATTACAGCTTTATCCAACAGCTCAGACTTGCCATCGCCACCAGCAAAAAAAGCAAAACTATACTTATTAAAGGATAATGGCTTTATAGAGAAACAACCAATTTAGGGTAAAGTTAAATCAAAGCCAAAAAAGGGAGGAAAAAATACGGGGGTGTCAAGGGAGGACATAAACACCTTGAGTTCTGCACAGAGATCGCAGGATTTTGAAATGTTATCCAAAAAGCTACATTGCAAATTAGATAATATTGAACGTCGCATAATGGCTAAAATTAAGTTGGTTAAAAAGGACATGTCGGCTTTAACAGAACTAATGACTGAACTATTGCCCCGAAAAACCTTGAACAAAAACATTAGAAAAACTATGGATGGTTTAAATGAAGGAGAAAGCATATCTACGTGTGTGGGTGAAACCAATCAAAGAGAGCTTACTCCCGCTCCCCTTATTAGGGGTTGTCAGTCTGACCAACCCTCTCGCGATTTAAGGCCTAATAGTGATGCTATGGCTTCCTCTCTGAGTACTGTAAAATGTAATATGGAGGCTAAATCAAATAGAGTACCACATTCTGCTACTAATACCGAGGAGCCATTACACCTTCCTCCACAAGCCACTCCGTATGTTATTGTTCTAAATAATGTTCCCACATTATCAACAAACCAGAGTGAAACCTATGAGTCACTAAAAAACCGGGTGGTACACTGGTTATCGGGAACGACAAATTTTGGTACACACTTGTTACACCAGAACATTATAATGCTGAGGAGGGTGCATTGGGTGAGTAATTCCAGGAAATTATATCAAGGTGACTGTGTTGTGGTGAACTTTTGTAGCAGACAACTAGTAGGGAATTTGTTGGCAGCCCTTCCTAATGACATCACCGAGCCAGGTTCCAATTATAAAGAACACATAATAGCTACTCCTTTGTTTTTGTTTTACAGACCTAGATATAGTACAGCCAACCAGCACCGATGTCTAATTTAAGTGCAATGGTCCCACTGTCTAACAGATATGCACCTTTGTGTAGATGTAGTGAAATTGATTGACAGTTAGGGGGGTCGGTGCCCACGGTAGTTGGGAAAACTGAATCTATAGCGAGTTGTCAAGACCCAAATGTTGATCTTAGTTCACAAGCTGAGAATGGGTACATGACTCACTCTCAGGGGTTGGGTTATAATCAAGTTCATAACAAGTCATTAGTTGGAACAAGTGAATATGCTCTAAAGGTGGCTTTAGTTGAGATACAGACTAATGATAAGGATTACCCCTCCCATTGTGACCAGCTGGAAACTGGTCTTCATACCCAATTAGACACCAGTTCCTTTTTAGAATGTTCTGATGAGTTTCTCTGTATTATGACATGGAATATTGCAGGGATTAAAAATAAAATTGACAATGAAGTATGGCAAAAAATGTTAGAGGGTTGTTCGCTAATATTAATACAAGAAACTTGGCATACTGAGCCCTTTTTTATTGACGGTTATGAAATTGTGTGCACTAATGCTATCCCGTCAAGAATGGGGAGAGCAAAATGTGGCTTAGTGGCGTTAATTGCGTTAACATCACCCTTAAATTTAAAGAAAGCTTATACTTTGTCAGAGTTCTACCACTTTTGGCATTTCTTTTCAGAGGGAAAACAGTCTATTATTGTAATTAATTTTTATAATAACATTTTTGACAAAACAAGAGATAGAGTCATTAAGCTGTTGGAAGATCTGGATCACTTTTTAGAGGAAGTAGGAGGGGATTATGTATTAGTCTGGGCAGGTGATTTCAATATTGATAAATGTAATATTGCAGCAGGAGAACCATGTGGATACTGTGACGGTTTGGGTGATCGAATCTCCCATTTTCCACACGAGCCCTATGGGGAAGCAATAAATAATGTAATTCATAAATATAATCTAGTAGTTGTGGATTTTACCATCTGTGATGGAGTAATAAATCCACAAACATTTATGGGGGCAAGGTCATCATCTAACATTGATCATTTTATCATTTTGGCAAGCTGTGGGGACTCAGTGGGAAAACTTGCGATTCATGAAAGTCTTTTAAGTGATCACCACCCGTTAATCCTGACCCTGAGGCTTACCTTGACACGCCAAAAAAGGGGTAAGGCTATGGACTCTGATATTAGGACTCAGGGTAAAAATGGTACCACCATACGCTGGTCGGTATCGACCCTACTTCTTTTATGGAAACTCTTAAGGGACAAAAACAGAGAGACTTAGAAACATGTATTGATGGCACCTCAACAAACGCGGCTGTTATAGATGTATTTTGTAATATCACAACCGCAATAGCCAGTAATTTGACCTCTAAGAGGAGAAAGAAGGGTTGTGATTGTAATCCCAGATGGTTCAACCAGGTTTGTTCATGATTGAATGGGGATTTAAAAAAGGCCCTGAAATTGAAACTGAGAGATAGTGCAAAGATTACCTGTTTGAGGAAAAGTTATAAAAATGCCTTGAAAGAAAGGAAACAAGAAATCCGTGAGGAGGCTTGGAACTCACTAATATAGGTTGCTGAGACACGAGATGCAGCTCTGTTCTGGAAAACTATAGATCATACCTTCTTTAGGGAAAATACTGCAGTAAAAATTGATACCGTTGTCCCTCCGGAAGATTGGACATTGCCCTTCGAGAGCATTTTTAATCCTGATACTGTTACAATTACCAAGAGCAATAGTGCTAAGTATATCCTGGTAGAGCCTGTAACATTATCCCCTATAACGATACTTGAAATAACATCTGCTCTACAAAAAAGTGGAAATGGAAAAGATGCAGGACCAGATGGGGTCCCCATTGATATTTTTAAACATAATATGGATTTCTGGATTCCAGTTTTATTAAAAGTTTTTAATGCCACCTTAGGGGAGTGCTGCCCACATCTTGGGTAGAAAGTGTAATCGTACCCATATTTAAAAAGGGGACAGAGGGAAGGCTAACTGCTACCGTCCCATATCACTTCTTGACTCCACCTCAAAATTGATGGGGAGAATACTGTTGGAAAGGTTAGAAAACTGGGCCAACAATAATAACATCTTGTCCGAGGCCCAGTATGGATTCAGAAGGGGTATTGGGACGGTGGAACAATGTGTTAATCTGGAGCTATTGATAGGGAAGTACACCCTAGCTAAGGAGGGGGTTTTGCATTTGTTTTGTGGATCTTACTAGCACCTTCGATCTTGTCAATCACACTAAACTATGGCAGACACTGAAGGCGCTACGTGCCCCAAATGAAATAATAATTTATTAAGCCCAGATTTACAGTCTTTTAACATCTCGAGTGCGGTTTGGCACTATGGGGGAATGCACACCGGATTTCAGAGTTACTCGTGGAATCCGGCAAGGCTGTGTTTCAGCACCCCTTTTATTTTCTTTATACATTAATAATGTAGATTCTTTTTTACAAATCCTAGATGTAGATGCTCCAAAAGTCAAGATGCGCCCAACCCCCGTTCTTCTCTATGCAGACGACGCTGTCCTGTTATCAAGGACAGCTAATGGTCTGCAACGTATAATAGATAATTTTGCCCTGTTCATGTCTGAAAAAGATCTTCAGATAAATTTAAAGAAAACATTTGTCATGACATGTGGGAGCTCTAAATTGAAGAATAGGCAACATCATGTGGGGGGTAGTTATTAACAGAGTTTTAACTTTTTCTTATCTGGGTTTGACTTTTAATCACAATGGTACATGGAACACACATATGGAACTGTGCAAGTTGAAATTTTTAAGAACTACTGGGGGCATTTTAAGGTTCTCTGCCAAAATAGGTAATAAACCCATACGGGAGATCCTGACCCTGTATCGTAGTAAGTGCATTGCAGGTATCTGTTATAGGACTGCATTATGGGGGAGATCTAATATCGCCCCTCTACAAATTAATGAAAACAAATTCTTGAAAAGATTATTGGCAGTTCCTAGTTCTACTGCGAACTACATTATACACAAAGAATTATCTGTACCTTTCTTGACTGACTCCATAAATATGGCTAGCCTCACTTTTTGGCAAGGATTATGGACTAAAGACGAGACCAAATTTACAAAGGACCTATTCATAGATTGTTTATCACTTGATTACAGTAGTAAAATCCCTTGGCTAGAGCATATACAAACCCTTTTGGTACGCTCTAGGGTGTATATGGATAGAAAGAACCCACTAGCAATCTTAGAATATAGCAAAAGAGATTTGAAGACAAGTTATATGAAGGCCATGGAAGACGTTAGAGAGGTTGCAGTTAGTCAAAAATATAGTGTAAATGTCTACTGTGAAATTCCACCTGTAAGGGACACGCAAAAATATTTAATTCAGGTGCGTAATATACAACACAGATTTTATTTGACAAGATTAAGGTTTGGCACCCTTCATTATTTAATAACATTCCCCAAACAGGAAAAGTGGTGCCATAAACTGCCTAAGTGCCCGTGTGACGGAAAGTCCCCTCAATCTACGCTGCACTTTCTACTTTTTTGTAGATTTTACATGGATATCCGGAAAGCCATTTTGAAACCACTCTTTTTATCTAAGTCGCTTTTTTATTATAAACACACTTTTAATTTTGTACGTAGCCTGGAAAGCCAGAAAATCACGAATGCAGTTATCTTGTACATATTACTGGCATTTAGGAGAAGAAAGGCTTATGCATACCTGGATTCTTTGTTATATGAAAAACCAGATGATTGCATGAATCGACCGTACATTTTATAGTTTTATGTATCGTATATACCTGATTGAAAAAGGCTGTGTAGATTTGAAGACATGGAGACAGATTTATTTATATATTTTTAAACATCTTGCACTTTATGTAGTAAGAGTGTTCATGAATTGCTGATTGTCCTACTTTATTGTATATTTTTCTGTCATTTTATATCGTCTTTTTTATTGAGCAGTAGTTTGATACATTTTAAATTTATGACTTGATGATCTTATCTCTTGATTGCATATTAACAGGTTTTGAAAATTGTAATTTTAACTGTTTTTTCTGAATAGTATGCTTTTATGGTGCTATTGTTTACACCGAATAAAGCTGAATTGAATTGAATTGAATTAGATAGTGTCTGAGAGAATGGATGAGTGCAACATAAGTGCCTAAGTGATTGCATGAGTGCAATGGTAGTGCCTGGCTCATTGCATGAGTACAGGGGTAGTGCCTGGGTGATTGGAGCAGTGTATGGGTAGTACCTGAGTGCCTAGATGAGTGCATGGGTAGTGTTTGAGGGAATGGATGAGTGCAACAGTGGTGCTTGAGTGATTGGATGACTGCATAGGTAGTGCCTGGGTGATTGCATGAATGCAGGGGTACTGCCTGGGTGATTGGAGCAGTGCATAGGTAGTGCCAGAGTGTATGGATGAGTACATGGGTAGTGCCTGAGTGAATGGATGAGTGCAACAATAATGCTTAAGTCACTGGATGAGTGCATGGATAGTGTCTGAGAAAATGGATGAGTGCAACAGTAGTGTCTGAGTGATTTCATGAGTGCATGGGTAGTGCCTGGCTGATTGCATTAGTGCAGGGTTGTGCCTGGGTGATTGGAGGAGTGCATGGCTAGTGCCTGACTACAGGGATGACTTCATGGGTAGTGCCTGAGTGAATTGAGTGCAACAGTAGTGGCTAAGTGATTGTATGAGTGCATGGGTAGTTTCTGGCTCAGTGCATGAGTGCATGGGTAGTGCCTGGCTGATTGCATTAGTGCAGGGGTAGTGCCTGGGTGATTGGAGCAGTGTATGGGTAGTGCCTGAGTATATGGATGAGTGCATGGGTAGTGCCTGAGTGAATGGATGAGTGCAACAGTAATGCCTAAGTCACTGGATGAGTGCATGGATAGTGTCTGAGAAAATGGATGAGTGCAACAGTAGTGTCTGAGTGATTTCATGAGTGCATGGGTAGTGCCTGGCTGATTGCATTAGTGCAGGGGTAGTGCCTGGGTGATTGGAGCAGTGAATGGGTAGTGCCTGAGTGCATGGATGAATGCATGGATAGTGTTTGAGGGAATGGATGAGTGCAACATAGTGCCTGAGTGATTGCATGAGTGCACGGGTAATGCTTGGCTGATTGCATGAGTGCTCCAAAAAAATGTCAACAAAACCCAACAAAAAATGTTTTTATTATAGTTTTGTCATTTATTGAGAACGGGATTAATTTGGAGTTGGAAAATTCATCAAAGTACATGATCCCAAGAATGCAATTCATTTCAAAAGGTCATCCCTATCGTTCGTAGCAAAAAGGGATGCCATCCAATCAAGTAGCTCGAAGGAACACATGTGTTCCTCATAATCCGATGCCTCTAAGAGTATTTCCGGGCAACTTGCATGATATTCGATGAAACTGCATTGTAAAAGATGCTGTGCAGCCACACAGATATTCCACTCAGCCAATACTCCAAGTGCAGCCACACGTGCCATATGGTTATCCTGAGAACAGGTCTGATCATGGGCCACTAAGAGACCCATTAACAGATCATATTCCAGGTCAGTGCATGACATATTGGAAAGGCATAAATCCAAAGCCCAATAGAAAGGGCATCGTTGGCAGTAAAACACAGGTTACACGCAAGTGAAGTAGGCAAAGCGAAAAGTTAGTCCATAATTCTAGCTGAGCGTTGCTAATGGCAAGCATCCAAAAAGCTGCAGCATTCGGTCATGGTACAGTTGCAATTGGCTGGGTCTGTGCAGTACTACAAGATGGGCAGCCATTGCATAACAGGAGCAGAAGTACCAGTACGTCAGCCACCAGAGTCAGTACTAAGGAGAAGCCGCCGAAGGCGCTGGAAAAAATAGAATGTATAAAGGCTGGTATTACTCCAAAAATCGTCTGAAAAGAAGTCACAAGGCCGGATCCCACAAGTTTAAAAAAATGCGCAAGGCCCTCTGTATCAGACGCATTAAATATTCTATGTATCAGATCTCCAAAATGTAGTGGGAGATTCGTGTTCAGCAGTGACTGAATCTCACTAGATGATCTAGCCACCTGCAATTTGAAGGTCTCTCGAGCCGAAGTGAGAGCTACTTCTTGTTGAAACAATAGCGCTTTGAGCCTGCTAAATTTATTGAAATCTGTTTTCAAAGTTGGAATGGAAGGCCAAAGGGAACTATCTACAGCTTCATGTGGGGGTGGAAAAAGCACATTGCTACAACAAGTAACATGCTGTAAAACCGTTACTATATACGGGATGCCTGCCCGTAAGCCACAGCAGTCGTTGTTAAAAATAAGATAACTGCCGTTAGAAAGCAATGTGAGAGCGGGAATTATTGCCAGAACTGGCGTTCCTTTTCAAAAAACAAGCTAGATTAGGTGCGGACACATTACAAGTGCCGTGCAACTTCACTTGTTTGCAAACTAGGGAGTTTCCCACTGTGGAATCGCAGTCCTCTCCTGTTAGGAAAACTTCTGTACCCTCCCGTAGATATCTGTAGGTGAATTGTAGGGACCATAATTCATGAAGAAAGGCACTACCCAAGGGTTCAAAGCGGCCAATTGGGAAATGTTTCAATGCTGATTTAAATTGAAACAGTGAAAATGGCAGAGAGATAATGCCATGAATTAACCATACAGCTGAATCGGTTCAGCTACAGAAAATGGCTGTTGTTCCAATTGTTCAATGTGTAACAGTGAGTATGTAGCATCTTTCATGGACATGAATCTCTGTTTCTCAGTTAGATTAAAAGGTAAAAACAAAGCTGAAGCATTCAAATAATCCCATGGTATTTTTCCCATTTTGAGTGTCTGTAACGTCCATACAAATTGCATTACAGATCGTAATTGATTTTGACCATGATATAACACAGAAACATCATTTTGAACAATATCAATAAGAGATGAAACAATATTATCTAAAGTATAAATGTGGGAAGACAGTGTATTTATGCTATTATTGACAACTGCAAGAACTTTCTCTAAATTAGCTTTGTCAATTTGGCGGAGACGGGTTGCTGCTTCAATTTGAGAAAGTTTCCACATTTCATTGTACGTTGCATAGATAAATCTTTTTGATCTGGGAGATTTATGACCCAAGAGAAAATCAGCCAAATTGATGTCGCTTGACAAGAGTGATAGGTGTTGTTTGACTGTTGACAGAGTCGAGTGTTCCAACCATTGTTGACACAATTTTCCCACTGAATAAGTGGTTACCGAGTGTGAATGTTGGTATCGGGGATCAGGTCTAGTTTGTGTGAAACCGGTCGTCGCATTATAAAAACGCAGTTGACAAGCATTAGAATTGGTTTGCCACAACAACAATCCTGAAGGGTCGACATCAGAGATATTGAAATTGTCATTTTGGAACAGAGCTTGTAAGACATCTATTATATAATTTGTTGATTGACTCCAATTATCATATTCAGACAACGACGGAATAGAAGGAATATTCAAATTTTTGGCAGTAGCCAGGCCAAAACAAGTTGTCTGATGCCCCGTCTCATTTAAAAACAATATTTGAGTCGGTATCAGACATGCACGATGCAAAGCCTCGATTCCCTGCACCTGCCAAATCTTAAAGCCCCAAATCGATTTTAAATCAATGGTATTTTTCCAATGATCATAACCATGTAAGGCCAATTGAGTTCTAAAAGAGTTTGAATATATTAACTTCGTGTGAGTCAAAATAAATTTAGATTGAGGCTGCAATTTCAATTTAAAGAAGTAAGAGTCTGGATTGGACGTGTTGTAATCAGTGAAATAGGTGAACTTATTTTTAAGTGTTTTTGAACTACCCCGTAAGGGAGTTGGACAATATTCCCACTGCGTGTAATTAAAAGTAGGTCTTAACGTGTTTGTTTTGTGCAAGAAATGGTGGCCATAATGTTGATAACAAAATAAATCAGCATAATTGGCAGTATTTAAATACAAATCTTCAGCATCAAAAGCAGCATATATATGTTACAACATCTCCTAAGGAGATGCAAAACACGTAAGGTATCTTGAGGACCTCCGTCGGACCATGAATTTCGAATGCCATTTTATTCCAAATGATGCCATCTGCAACTGGGAAGCCAAAATGTTCACAAGGGCTTGATCACGTTTCATGATATGGGACGATGTATGGGGAGCTAGAATACCATTGACCAACTTTACAGCAGACCGTTCGGGCAAATAATGTCCATTGATGAGTAAGAAGAACACTGTCACAAATCCAATTGACATAAAAAGGAAAATCAGGATAAGCACCAACCACATGTAGGTCCAGGGTGGGGCCATGCAAGTCTTTTTAAACCAAGAGATAAAAATACTTGTCTTTGACGGTGGAGATGCCACAGAAGAAGATGAAGAAGAGTCATATGAGAAGCACGTGCGGTCCTCAAAATAACCGCTTCCACCCATGTTTAGTAACGGTGGCAGCGCAGTATCAGCATCATGTTGTAAAGGACTGTCTGGTACCTCAATATGGAACTCATCAGCAGGATAAGTATACTCAACGTCCAAGTTGGAAGGCACCGTGGATGAAGGCACAACAGGTAAAAGACTAGCCAGACTTTCCATCTCACCATCAAAGACACGGGGATTAGTTGAAGATGCAGGTGTCACCCAATTCAAAGGAATAGCATTGCATTAAACACTCGGAGTCACACTATTCAGAACCGGCCAGATGGTGTAGCTTGACATTGTCAATTGCAATGTATCTATTGTCTTTGTGACCAGGCAAAGGTGGCAGTATCACTGTACGAGTACCCTTCAATCCAAGAACAGGGGCCAGTGCACGATAAGAGGGACCAAATTCTTTTTAGTTCTCTGGCTTTTATCATACCAGATCGCCAATCTTAGGAAGCCATCCGGCGACAGTAATCAACATTGCTGTGTCCTTGGAAGAGGGTATATGTTCAGTAGCGTAGCTGATCACGGGTCTTTTGAAGGTCCTGTAACATAATAAAATGATTATCTACATCAAATGTGGCAACCGCACGCCACCACATCTGGACCATCAAGGTCAGGCACACACATTTGATGCCAAAAAGCATTTTGTATGGGGTCCGCCCACCCAGAGTTCTTATTGGGAGATTATTAAGTTTATACCCCATACAAATGGGCCAGCCAGTTCCTGCCAGTACCTAAGACTCTAGCTTTCAAAGATTGCTTTAAGTCACGGTTCATTTGCTCCGCCATAGAATTGCCCTCAGGCCTGTATGGAGACAAAAACTGCACCAACACCCCCAAAGACTTCATTGCATCCTTGTACGCCTGAGAGACGAATGCTGGACCTTGGTCCAAATGGAAAATGCCACAGGCAAAAGTCCCGACAAAGACACGCAAATCTCTAATGACATTTCGAGCTTCAGCACTGCGTTGTGGCCAAACCCAGAGGAATCTAGTGCACGAATCAACTGCAACAAAAATATATTTATATGCAGTATCAGAAGTCAAAGGACCGCAGTGATCAAGATATATACAGCCAAATGGCTGATTTGATATACATAGTTGTGTCTGTGGTGGACGTGAAACCGTAGAAGGATTGATTTGTTGACAAATGTCACAAGAAAGTACATAACTACGAGATTGTTAATATAAACCACACCACCAAAAACATTGTTGCAGAATAGACACTGTCACAGACACTCCAGCATGTGCAGAAGCCATGCCCTCATGTGCTGCTATGATCAATGGAAGTCTGTGGTCCATGTTGGGAATCAGCCGATCCCCAACTCCGGAATTTTAGCATAAGGAACTTGTTCAGGGGATAAATGATAAGAATATTTAGAAGGGAGTCCCTGTGGGTAAGCAGTTCCATCCTTCGTAGCAGCTATAGCTGCCAGATTCTCATTATCTATCTTAGTCATGGACCTTGTAACTGCTGCAACGGAACACGTGGCTACTGCAGATTTGGCTGCCTCGTCAGCCAAAGAATTACCAACAGCATGTGCTCCCACACACTGATGGCCAAGAGTATGAATAACTTGTGTGAGTGGCAGATGTTTTTTAAGCTCCGCCACTCGAACCCAGAGCATTTTATGCTTTATTGCGCTGCCCTTAAAGTCTTGATAATCATTTTGAGACCAAAAGAATAAGTTGTCATTAAAAGACTGGACACAGTAGTAAGAATCACACACAATAAGAGTATTCACATCAGGATCTGCAAACTCGAGAGCTAGAACAAGAACACGCAGCTCAGCCAATTGCGCTGTACAGTCCCCAAGTGCCTGTGTATGCACTATGGAAGACTTAAATTCGCCATTTACAATCGAACCAGCAACAATAGCACAAGCTACAGAATAAGAATGTTTGGACCCAATGGCCGGTTGAGCCGAGCCGTCGGTGTAAATGATACATTTGTACTCATCCAAAGGAAGTAAGGACAACGGAGGAGGATGAACATGTTCGTATGGTAAAAACTCCTGTGTTTGAAGAGCAGGATCAAAGATATACATGACATCAGCCGATGTCAAAGAAGTAGCCCATTGAGTCCATGGGGATGTAAAGCTTTAAAGTTAGGTACACTTGCCTTAGTCACTGCTTCTAAAGTAGGGATAGGCGAAATGACTAGCATGCGTTTTCCCTGCGCCAGCGAATGTTCTTTCAGAATCGCCATTTGGACCGCAGTCAAAAAAATTTGAACATTGGAAAAGCGCATTTCTGCTGCTGTGTACAGATGTGATTTGTATGCAATAGGTACTGTGTCCCCTTCGTTGAACGTCAGGTATGTGAAACCCACCGTCCCTGGTACAATACGTATGACTAGGTTCGTAGAATTATCACGTGTCAACAAAAAGTTAGACTCCAGCAGATCAGACTGCAAAGTTCGTAAAATAGAGGTATGCTCTGGTAACCAACAGGCAGAAGTAAATGTACGTTGTATCAACGCTTAGAGCAGTTTGATACGCTGGGCATAATCAGGAACGTATGTCCTCCCAAAATTCAAAAATCCCAGCAAAGACTGAAGCTTCTTCAGTGTAGAGGGAGGTTGCAATTGTGCACATTTCTCCAGAAAGTGGGGGGCTAACCCCCTGCCTTCATTGTTGAGCTCGTAGCCCAGAAAGAGCACTGCAAAGTAAGCATTGTGTGATTTAGCAAAATTAAATTTGTATCCATAGTCAGCAAGCAATAGTATAATTTGGTCGACTCAGACTAGATGCGGTATCAGTTGTCGTCCGTCAGATAAATATAATCAACGTACGAAAACACATCAGGGTCTATGCTGTGTAACAAAGACACAACACGTCCAGCAAAAGCCGTGGGGCTATTCTTATACCCCATAGGCAAACGCGTACATTTTTCTGATTACCGATGACGGTAAATGCTGTCAAGTCGCAGCTCTCAGGAGCCAAACTGTGACTATAGAAACCATTGGATATATCCAGTGTTGTCTTATATTTTTTATGAAGAATGCTGTTCACTAGCGCAGAGCTGTGTGTGTTCTGTATCACAAACGTACGAGAATGACTATTCAAATTTCGATAATCTAATACAATGCGATATGAACTGTCCAGTTTTGATACCGGAAAAATAGGATTATTCATCGGTCATACACAGGATTCAATTACACCCTGATATTCCAATTGAGTCAGAATGTCACAAACAGGAGCTTTAGCCTCTCGCCTGATTGGATATTGCGGTTGTGGCTGTGGCATAGACCATAATGGAATCTCATGTGCTGGCGAATCTCTATCCCAGCCCACTTGATTACGGGGCACTTCCAAAGCCCACTCCGATGCGTATGCCTGTTTAACCTCCTCAGAGACATATGGTGAACAACTCAGAAGTATCACGTCCTCCCCTCTAGAAGCAGCCAAAACAAATGGTGGAGGCCAATCTGCCTCCGCCAACAAAATGTCATAAGAAGAAGTGAGATTTTCCCAGAAAACCGCTGTAATTGGACGCTGTATATCACTCTCAATTTAGAGGACTATTTCATAGAGTCTATCCGGGGGAGCAACTCGAGTATCTGATGTTTCTACTGTAATAAATGTATCAGTTGCTCTCGCCTCCAGACAGGGACGCAGTGCCTCCTGCACTATGGTAACCTCCGCTGCGCTGTCGAGCAGAGACACTGCCCACCGCCAGTCTAGGAGTAAAGTCCTCACCGTCTGAGGCATATTTCGCTGTTAAAGCAGCAACCTTTTCTTTTGATACGGGGGTCCAAAACGTGGCTGTCCCTCTTGTTTGGCCTTCACATCAAACTGGCGAGGTTGATCCTGTCCCTGATGTGTGGTCACTCCTTTGCCGCGATCCTGACACTACCCTCCACTGACTTGAGAGTCCGATGAGTCCTGTAAAGAATGAGGAGAGCACTGATCAGGTACTTGAAATCAATCAGGAGACTTAATTTTTGCGCGATCGCGCAAATCATAAGTTCGCTCAGAAGATTCGGGTGTCAGTGAACCAGCACGCGAACCCTGCTTCTGTTGTTGCTGCCCCTGGTTTTGGTTTTTCCAGTTCTTTTTAGGAAAGAACGGGCGCCCATCCTTCTCAGGTTGGGCTTTCTGCAGAGATTGATTTTGAGTTTGAGGTTGAGTAAAAGGCTTAATTCCCAGACTATTGCGTCCTAATGTTATATATGCTTTAGCAATAATCTTTGGCAATTCGTGCTGTTGGTGTGCATCTGCAACAGCCTCCAAGTGTTGCGCCACCTGCAAGCTTACTGCATCACCCTTGACATTAGCAAGGATCATATCACAAACAATATTGAATACTCCTACCAGTCTCATTCCCAACTCCAAGGCCGCCTCAGCCCCATGTTCATCCTGAATACGTTTTATCATGGAAGGGAGTACGGTCATTGAGGGGGTGCCGAAACACATCGAATAAACTGCTGCAAACACTCTATCCCAAATGTTACAATCAGCTAACTAGGGAACTAGGCCTTTAGGTAAATTCATGGTCAGGATCCTGTGTTTCTCCACAGGTGTGGTATTTGGAAAAACAGCTTTGAGTTGTCCAAATTTTTCAGCAAGCCAATAAGGAAGTTCGTCTTTATTTTGCGGACTCTTGCCCATCACTGAATTAATCATGACAGGACTGATGATTACACCACCAGGTCCCGGTGGTTATGAAGCAACGCCAGGTGGTCCCACCTGGAAGTTGCACAACATGAACTGAATAACAGCATTATGTACACGTATTAATGATGTATGCAATACGCATAGCTCTGCGACTGGAACAGTAAGGTAATTTGGATGTGGGGTATACCCAGCCAAAACAGGCCATGTGGCCCCATCAATTGGCAAGGGGCCTAAATGGACCGCAGTTACAGGGTGAGGAAGGGTGCCATTAAAGCATATAGTATGTTGCCAAGCCATTAGCGGAACTTCAAGAGATCTATAAAGTCGATAATCCAGCGGAACCGCAGTGGCAGTATATTCGTGAAACAAATTATCTGTTCCATCGACTGCCGGAAAGGTGACCCAAGAATAAAATACCTCGAAGCGGTGAGATGCATCCGCTTCAAAAACAAAAATAAGTGCAACACCAGCAACAGGGACTCCATATTGAGTCAAATAAGCTGTGACTGGAGTGCGGTTAGGAGGTGTTATGGCAACCGCCATAATCAATAGGAGAGAATAACAACTTATGTGCGTCAGCGCAATAACGGGTAAAAAGAAAGAGTAAGACCTTTTAAAATTCAAGCTTGAAAAACCTACAAAATAACACGATATAGGAGGTTACACCGTCACAACCGTCTCTGGAAACAGAGGTGAGGGGTTTGTGGACAAGCACTAGCACTACTCAGGCGTCTCGCAAATAAGTACCAGACCAAACGTTGGGTGCCATGTTGCGGGGATTCTGCACATACACAGAACCATGCACAAGAAAACAGGACCTTGGTGTGTAGGGGCTAAGCCTTCCTACCGCCTCAGTACCCAAACTCCCAGATCCGACTAGCTATAGTGTCTCATTCGTTCTCCTACATAATCACAAAGCTACAAATGATTAGACAACCCAGAACACAAACTCCCGACTCTCTCAGGAATTGCGGTAGCAAGACGTACCCTCGTACTTGTCCACAATAAAAATAGACAGAGTCACTGTTATAGTTTAAAATGTTTATTTCTAACTATCGTGCTCTATAATGCAGTATACAAGCCACTATCAGCAGCAAAACGCATAAACCTAAAACAGTTAGCATTGTAGCAAGTCCATCGACTATGAAAGGGGAAATCATCGTATACAGACAGTGGATAAAGGACTATAAGGCCTAACCACCCTACCCTTGGCTAGAAGAAGTTTTATTATATAAAGGAAGATCTCTGGGCTTTGTCAGCAGACCCCATACCTTGGTGCCTAGATGGTAGTTTTACATCATAGGAACTGCATAGCTTTTCTCCCTGGAAAGGTCCCTCTCCAAGTGTGTGTTAAACCAACATGAAACCCCGTAATATCAAAGCCCGAGCTTCCAGCAGCCGCAGCTGTGTAGCATGTTTTGTCTAAGTGCTAGGGGCTGACCAGAACAGAATAACAAGGGGCTTGTTTATCGACCTTGCACATCGTGTTCAGACTAAACTCCAGGAACAGGCAAGGAACGCAGACAGCAGATAGTTCTCATGTGAAAGTCACAAACAGAGTCTTGCAAAATAAAGTCACGTAGTAACGTGCGCAAAAGCAGCATCATGGCAGCAGAGCGCATGCTAACTTAGCAATGTCAACAATGACCCCAATTGCCATACTACAAGTGCATGGATGAGTGCATGGGTAGTGTTTGATGGATTGGATGAGTGCAACAGTAGTGCCTGAGTGAGTGCATGTGTGCATGGGTAGTGCTTGGCTGATTGCATGAGTGCAGGGGTACTGCCCGCATGATTGGATGAGTGCAGGCTAGTGCCTGAGTGCATGGATGAGTGCAAGGGTAGTGTTTGAGGGAATGAATGAGTGCAACAGTAGTGCCTGAGTGATTGCACAAGCGCATGGGTAGTTCCTGGCTGATTGCATGAGTGCAGGGCTAGTGCCTGGGTGATTGTAAAAGTGCATGGGTAGTCCTTGAGTGCATGAATGTGTGCATGGCTAGTACCTGGGTGATTGCATGAGTACAGAGGTACTGTCTGGGTGATTGGAGGAGTGCATGGGTAGTGCCTGAATAAATGCATGAGTGCAACAGTAGTGCCTGAGTGATTGCATTAGTGCATGGGTAGTGCTTGGCTGATTGCATGAGTGCAGGGTTACTGCCTGCATGATTTGAGGAGTGCATGGATAGTACCTGAGTGCATGGATGAATACATGGGAATTGTTTGAGAGAATGGATGAGTGCAACAGTAGTGCCTGGGTGATTTTAGAAGTGCATGGTTAGTCCCTGAGTGCATGGGTGAGTGCATGGGCAGTGCCTGGTTGATTGAATGAGTACAGGGGTACTGCCTGGGTGGTTGGAGGAGTGCATGGGTCGTGCCTGAGTGAATGCATGAGTGCAACATTAATGCCTGAGTCATTGCATGAGTGCATGCATAGTGTCTGAGAGAATGGATGAGTGCAACAGTAGTGCCTGAGTGATTGCATGAGTGCATGGGTAGTGCTTGGCTGATTGCTTGAGTGCAGGGGTACTGCCTGCATGATTGGAGGAGTGCATGGCTAGTGCCTGAGTGCATGGATGAATAAGTAATTTAAGTAAGTAATGTTTATTATGCAGGATTAATTAAAACCGTAGCATACACATGATAGTAAAAGTCCATAATAATGCAATGAATAAAATCAGTGTTTAAAAGATCATCAAAGTGCATTGTGTTTAAAACTTGCATTTGGACGTTACGCTCTACAATAGTTCTAAAGTGTATTGTTCGTCAAGGTGAACTGGTCTAACAAGTACTGTGCCAATATTAGCGGCCATTGTTTTGTGTCTGTTAAAATCTGTGTTTTTTGTGCTTACAGTCTTCGTCTAGTCGGTTATGGTTGTGGGTCCATGAGGCGTAGTGGCGGGAGCTGGTAAGGACGGGAGGTGATGACGGACCAGCCCTGCTTTTTTTTTGTTTAGCCGATGTCCACTAACGATGCTTGTTTGAGTCTCACAGTTAATATATCAAAGTATTTTGTGAGCTGGCAGTTTAGCTGCATCTCAGCTGGATTGAAGTACTGTTTTACTCCCGGCCTGCATGTCCTGATGCCATTCTGCTTGAATATTGGTCAAAGTAGGATTCTTCTTATGTCCTTTAAGTTGGGGCAAATGCAGATGACGTGTACCAGGTCTTCATCTCCTCTTGCGCATAAGCGGCAGGACTGTGGTCCTGAGCTCCTTTCCCATGGCAAGAGGTGTGGGAGAATCAGTAAGTTGTCCAGTCGCAACTTTAGGAATTTTTCTTTTGTCCTTGTTTTGACTCCCACTTTGAAGTAAGGTTGTGGTTTAAGAACTTCGTAGTCGCTAAGCACTATCCAACCATGAGCCCTTCTGGCTAGTGTTGCCTTTTCTTCTAGAACGGATACCTTTTTTGTTACCTTTGTCACAGTCTTTTTGAAACTCTGGTGATCTGTGGCCATGTCCCAAAGGTCAGTCAGTCCCAGTAGCTTTAGGGAATCAAACAAGTACGTCCTATCAGGTGATTTTTTGTGGCAGGACAGTTCGCTTCAAAGGTGCGGGTTTAGTGAGCTTGCCTCTGCGCTACGTATTTTGTGCCAGCTTTTTATGTATGCGCCTCTCCTTTCCACTGATTGGTTTTGAATCCCAAATTCTAGACGTATTTGGGCAGGTGAGACATATTTTGGGAGTTGAAAATGGCTCTCTATGTGTTGGCTATTGTTTTGTCCAATACCACTGTGTCTCTCCCTTTTAACGATTCACTCCTGTACGTTAGTGCTGGTTGCAGTTTTGCACGTATGACCTGCAGTAAGGGATCGAAGGTTAGGTCGGGCAGCATTTGTTTCAGGGGCTTCATTGCTAGGTAAGTCATCATGCCCTTCTTACATAGGGATTCAAGCTGGGGTTTAAATGAGCCTTTGTTGTCCAGCAAGATTCCTAGATATTTGTAGCTGGTCGTCTGTTCCAGAAGTTGCCCATCTAAGTGCCAGTGGATTTTTTCCTCTTGAGATGGTTTATTGCCATGACTTTTGTTTAATTAAGGTTTATTTTTAGGGCGTTGCGTTGGGAGAAGTTGTTGGTAGTATCCAGAAGATGTTGTAGGCCGATGGGGGTCCGACCTATCAGTACTAGGTCGTCCGCGTATAGCAGGTTAGATAATGAGGTTTTGCCCAGTTTTGGTGCATGTGAAGCGCAGTTGTCCAAGTCCCCCGGGAGATCAGCTAGGAAGAGATTAAAGAGTAGGGGCGCTAAGACGTACCCTTGCATTAGCCCTTTGGAGGTAGAGATTCGGCTTGAGAGTGTGTCCTCGCTCCAAGTTTAATCCTGAGCCAGGCATCAGTGTGCAGCAGTATCAGCTGGTCCAAAAGGGGTTTCGGTACACCCCAGCTGTCCAGTTTTTGCCATAATTTGGTGCGGTCTACATGGTCGAAGGCTGCAGTGTAGTCGATGAAGCATAGTAACAAGGGATGTTTTGCCACTTTGGCCGGGTCTGTCAACAGCATGAGTGCCATGATGTTAGTAGTTGTTCCTTGTCCGCGGCAGAACCCAGTTTGATTGATTGGGATAATGGAGTTTTCTGAAGTCCAAGATGTTAATTCTTCCAAAATTATTCCTGCATAGTATTTTGCCTCGATGTCAATTAGGGCAATTAATCGATAGTTGTTCGGGCCTTTCCTGTCGCCCAGTTTGAATATGGGGCTGATTATCGATCCTTTCCAGGATTCCGGAATTGTGAGCGTGCCTTTTATTAACCTCGGGCCACAACTCCGCTCCACTAGCAGAGTGTGTGGAGATTTGCCTACTCTGTGTTCCACGTGGAATGCCGAGTATAGGGCAAATTCCTACTCCACAGTGGACCAGAGTTGGCCAGCCCCCGCCTCCACCCCGCCTATTAAAAAAATAATACTTTATTAAAACCCAAAAAATAAACACTTACCTGTACTGCTGGCGTCCCGGGGCTGCCCTCCTCCTCTTCCTCGCCATCTCCTACTTGGGTCGATCAGCTTGCGAAAACTGCGCATGCGCGATGCACAGTTCTCGCAGAACTGCGCATGCGCGTGCTCACGCATGCGCATGCGCAGTTTTTGCAAGATGATTGACCCAAGTAGGAGACGGCGAGGAAGAAGAGGAGGGTAGCCCAGGGACGCCGGCAGTACAGGTAAGTATTTATTTTTTGGGTTTTTAATAAAGTATTATTAATTTTTTAATAGGCGGGGTGGAGGCGGGTGGCGGAGCGGAGCAGAGCAGAGTTCCACGAAGTTTGTTCCCAACTCCATGGACCTCCACATAGTCCCGCTACGCCAGCTCCACCCAGGGTTACCTTTTAGGTCCTTTAGAACTGGTACTAATGCGCTGCTCAAGTACTCTGCATCATGTTTGTAGAGTAGTGGAGGGATTCCATTAGGGCCTGGGGCTCCTGCCGGTCTACCCCAGGCTATTTGTCTCCTAATCTGGTGTGCAGATATTTCAAAGCAGTCTTTGTTGTTGTTTAGTGGTGGTTCTGGGGCTGCTGCCGATTCTACTCCTGGGTGTTTTTGTCTGCTCCAGAATGGATTGATGTACTTTGTTGTCTGGGGGTTTGCATTCCTTCACCCCTATCATCAGTGGCCCTTCCTATTATTGCGATCCGGGGTTCTTTATCAACCTCATCCCTCTTTTGCAAGTTGTTGTTAAAGTGACTATACAGGTATTATACCCAAGCTGCCTCTGTTATATTGGAGTTTATCCCTGGGTGGTCCGGTCGCTGGATTCTGTTGATCGTTTCCCAAAACTTGGCACTGTTCTTTTGTTTGGCGTCGTGAAGTATCTTAGCCCATAATCAACCTTTTTTTCTCCCATTTCTTCCTTTTTATTTGTGCCTTCTGTTTCCGCAGATCGCTTTGCAGATCTGGGTTTTGTGTGTTTTTGCAAAGCCGTCTTAACATTTGGTTGATGGTTCATTTTAGATTCTTTGATTCTGGGGTGATTGCCGCTCTGAGTGGGGTAGCCACACATTTTCCCGGTTTCCTTCCTATCCTAGTGGAAAATTTTTCACCAAGTGTTATTATGAAGTTCTCACATGCTTTCCCAGGTGGTAGTGGGATATCTTTTCCTTGGCTGTGAAGTATTTTCACCATGGCTGCTATTTCCTCGATGTCACTGGGTTTGCCAAGTGTTTTACATGCCTCTAGTGAGTAAGCTGTGTTTGCATTTAGTGTTACTTCCTGGGGTAGGTGATCACTTTGTTCATTGTCGCCTAATCTGTGGGAGTCGATTTTATTGAACGTGGGTAGTGTTGCAAAGGTGAATTCTAGGTAGGAGGAAGCTTTTGTTGAGTGAAATGTGGCAACCAGCGGGTTGTCCTACTTGTAGCGGCCATTCAGTGCTCTCTTGTTTAGATGTTCAAGTTCTTGGAGCAAGTATTTTGAGCATCTTGTTGGTTGCCCCACACTTGCTGTGCTTTGTTTCTTTATTCCCCATGCAATAGATTGGTCATGGACCGGATCGTCCTCAGGCCCAGACCCGATAAGATATAGGTTAAAGTCTCCTGCCAGGATAATGTGGTCTGCTACCTGCTCTTCCATGACCCTTTTCAACTTGTTGACCAACTCTTTTGCAGCTTTTGTTTTTTTGTTTGGGGTGCACATAGGTGTTAATTATTATGATTTGCTGGTGTTCCATGCTGTGCTTGAGTGTTATCTTTACTGCCTGATTACACTCAGGGCTTCGATGTGTGCCTCTATTGGTAAAAGGTCTCCTATTGTAGTTATTGAGGCAAGTATCATCAATTCCCCCGAGAGGTGGCCAAAGTCAGATACCTTCCTTGCTGGGAAAAATTGTGACGTGTACCCCTGGAGCTCAAATGCCTTGTCCTCCCAGGTTTCCTAGAGCAAAATCATATCAAATGTTTTTAAGTAATTTAGTACCTCAAGCTCGTCTGTTTTGTTTGCTGACTGTTAATGTTCCAGATGCAGATGCGAATTTTGCTTTGCTCTCCAGAAGTTGTTGGGAGAAAGGGCATCCCTTGTCAATTGGAGCGCTCTATTGTTATTGTTCGTTGTATTTGCATCCAGTTCGGGTCTGTTGATGCTGAGGCTGCGGCTTTATACTCGATGCTACTGGGGTGCTACTGCGAGCACCTTTTAGTAATGATGTAGTAGGTTTGGGTTGATCATTAGTAGATGTGGTGAGGAAGGGCATTGGGTAAGGTGGTCTTAACTCAACTTTTAGCTTTATCCCCATCGTAGAAATGTGTCTCCTTCTTTCATGATTTTATCGACTATCTCGTTGGATTTCCATTTTGTTTAGGTTGCTTCTGGGAACTGCAGAATGTTGGTCGGTTGAAATTTGATTGAGAGTAGGTCTACTGTGGTTAGATTTTCCAAACTCGTGATCGAATGTAGGAGACGCGTTATGTTCCCTCTCTTTAGGGTATCTGCTCTTCCCCGGGTTGCCTATTCTGGGAAAAATATGATGGTGTCCGTTCCCTTTGCTTCCTTTTCTTTGGTTTCTTGAGGAGAGGTTGCTTCGTGAGGCTTGAGCCTTGGTGGAGCAGGATTCCTTTTGCTGGCTCCTTGTTTAGCATTGGTGTGGCAAGTTTGTTGAGGTACGACTGGTGTCTGGTCTTGTCCGATACATTGGTGGTAAGTTCATTCTCCTTATGCGACCTCTGTGGTGACCCCTTCAGATTGATCAATGGGAAGTCTCTCAGTTTGGACCTTGGAGTGTGTACCGTGCTTGTGACTTTACCAGATTTTTGTGTCATAGTGACTAGCTGTTTGCTCGTCTGGCTGTTCCCCTGTTTGTTGCCATCTGCTGTAATGCTTTGTGCAGAGGATTGTGGTGGTGGTCCCGCGATTGATGCCTGGGTGGCGTTGAAAGTTGTAGTAGAGTACTCCGGCGTGTCATCAGAGGTGATGATTGAGGTGCACATGATGTCCTCAAATTCAACGAGAGTTTCCGGAGGTTGATTTTTACCACAATGGCTCAAGGCAGCCAGCTTCTTGTTCCTCCCCTTCCTGTTTTTTTTGCATCATATTTTCATGGGCGAGCAATTTGGAGTTTTTATTTTGCTGTCTCCTGGGTGGTGGTATGGGCTTGATGGCGTGTTTCCCGTTTTGTGATGTCTGGGTGTCGTTGTGTTTCTTTCAGTTGGTATATCAGATAAACTGTTGTACGGTAAGGTGTTTGCTTTTAAATCTGTTAATAGGTCTCCTATCATTGATAGCAGCATGAGTAGTTTATCAATTATTGGAGCACAAGTACATTTGGGTTGTAGTGTTGCGGGTGTTGCCCATATGGATTCTGTGAGTGCTGATCCTGTGAGGTTGATTTGTTCAGCCATGGGCTCATTTGAGAATGCCGAGTTGGAGTGTGGTGATGGTGGCTTGTAGTTGTATGAGGCAACAAGTTCCTCCCATTCCTGCAAGGCAAGGAAGTTCATGTCGCCCTCTGTTGAGTTGGAGTCTTCATACGGAGGTGGCAGGAGGCTCAGAGATGGTGTGTTGTTTGGTGGTTCATTGAGAGCTGACAAGGGGGCGGTTACGGTTGCTGGTTTCTGTAGGGGAGAGCTGTTTTTTAGTTGTGATGTCATTGCTCAAACGATTTGTTCTTTCAGTTGGCCTTGCTCTTGAGAGGAGGGTTGGGTCCTGGTCGTTCGTTGTTTTCCCCTTGTTTTGGCGTGTTTGTGCCATTTGCGGTGTAAGGACCCAGCTGGCTAATGTTCTCCAATGTGGAGATTTTTTTAACCTTGAGGGTTCTTGTTGGGCTATTTTTTGGGCTTCTAAGTGGCTCCTGGGCAGTTTTCCCACAGGTTTTGTCCTCTAATAGGTTGTTAGTCTCGCTGTTTGTCTTGGTATCTGCATCTGTTTTTTCTGCATCTGTTTTATCTCTGTCCGGGCCCAGTCTGTGTCCTTGTTCCTTTTGTGTGGTTTGCCCTTTTCAGGTGATTGTGGGCCTGCTGGATTAACGGTAAACTGTGAAGTATATTCAAGTCTCCCTTGTTGTAGGGGGGTCTGCAGCCCCTTGATATCCTTGTTTTTAGAGTAAATCACAGTTCCAGGGTCTTTCAAAAAGGAACATTTTGTATAAATATTTGGTTGAATAGTGCATGTTTTTTTCCTTTGGGGAGCCCCCTCGTGGTTTGAAGCCTGTGTCAGGAGGGTAATCAGTTGAGGATTTTTTGTGAGTACTGAGTCACAGGTTCCTATGGCTTCTGTATCGCAGGGGGGAGAACAGGAGGTGGTATCACTGTACCCCCTGTTTGGGAGGTCATTAGTTGTGTTGTTTAGGGGGTCGTTACTTGTGTTGTTTTTTGTGCAGTGTTTTGTTTTGAATTTGGGGGAGTCTTTGCCTTTGGCTTTCCTTTGCCTTAGCTTAGGCTTTGGTTTTGTCAGGGACCTCCTTACTTTGCCTGACCTCATCTCTTCCTTCCTGATTATCCTAGTTTTACTGTTTGCTGTTTTCCCCTCAAGTTGTTGCTTAGTGTCTTCCTTGATGCTCTTTTGCTGTTTTTATTGTTTTTACCCTCTTGGGCCCAATTTCCTCCTGTTGGCTCTCCTTATTTTTCCTGGTGGATCCAGGGGGTTATCCTGGTATTCTCCTGGGTTTCTCCTGGGGTGTTTGCAATATTTGCTGTGTTTAGCCCTTGTTACCTATTATTTTTTGACTCTGCAGTGTAATTGAGGGAGGGGCCCCCAGTTGGTTCGTGCCTCTCTGTTTTCCTCCTGCGGGGGCCGAGGGAGCCTAACAGTCAATAGATGGTGTTGATAGAAGTCCAGTGTGATATCAGATTTCAGAGTGATAATTTAATTTGCAGGGAGGAGGGGACACTGTCCTGGGGGGTTTGTTTGCGGTAGATCCGATTTTCTGTTCCACAGGTGACTTCACTTGTTTTGCATTTGTTGGCTGATGCACAGAGTGTGCAATAAGAAGATCAACTGGGGGGGACGGGGTTTGGTCCAGCAGGGCAAGGGAGAAACCCGGAAGAGGAGAGGAGGGGCCAAGAGCACAGCAGGGAGAGGGGGGAAGGAGAAGGAGAAGGAGAGCAGGAGCTTTCGGGGTCAGCGCAAGCTGCACCCAGGCCTGGCTGGGCCACTCGGCTCACACTTTGCAGCTGGCAGCTAAGCCTCTGCTCTCAGAGCTTGAGTGCAGGGGTAGTGCCTGGGTGATTGGAAGAGGGCATGGGTAGTACCTGAGTGCATGCATGGATGCATGGGTAGTGTTTGAGGGAATAGATGAGTGCAACAGTAGTGTCTGAGTGATTGCATCAGTGCATGGGCAGTGCCTGGTTCAGTGCATGAGTGCAGGGTAGTGCCTGGGTGATTTAAGAAGTACATGGGTAGTCCCTGAGCGCATGGATGAGTGCTTGGGTAGTGCCTGGGTGATTGTATGAGTACAGGGATACTGCCTGGGTGATTGGAGGAGTACATGGGTAGTACCAGTGTACTTGAATGAGTACATTGGTAGTTTTGGAGGGAATAGATGAGTGAATGGGTAGTACCTGAGTGAATGCATAAGTGTATGAGTAGTGCATGGGTGATTGTATGAGTATATGGCTAGTACGTTGGTGATTGAATAAGTGCGGGAATAGTGTCTGGGTTATTGTATGAGTGCATGGGTTTTGCCTCTGTGAAAGGAAAAATGCAAAGATAATGCTTGGGTTATCCTATTAGTGCAAAAATCGTGCTACAGAGATTAGATTACAGCATGGATAGTGTTTGTGTGAAAGGATGACTACCTGGCTGATGATATCTGAAAGTTTTTAAATAGAGTAAGGATCAACATTATTTTTATTAGAAATAAATAACATTTAAATGAACTTTAAACATTGTTTCACATTAACATGCATATTATGTTATGTGTTCTTACCTTTTTAGTCATTGAGATACATAACTGTGGAACTATTTTAGAGAAGTATAGTTGAATACTTAATTAAAACTCTTTTCAAACTTCAATATTACCTAATGTAAAGAAGAAGAAGAAAACTGTTATGTAATGTAATGTATTACAAAAATTATAATATTGTACTTTTAAGAACACATCATCATTTTAGAATTACATAACATTTTCAGTTTCCCTTTCTTGCTGTTCTCAGATTCTACTGAACTTCACCATACCCAGTGATTTCAACTTAGTATCATCATTGAACAGCGGGGAAAAAACAATCAGCGAGCTTGTAAAAAAAAAAAAATTACCAGAAAGCAATATGTGTAGATATATGTTTACCTATCTACAGTTTCTTAATTACGTCCAACTTGTACATTAAGTGTTTTCTTTCTCTCAAGTACATTTGCTAAAATGTACACTCTCATTTACATCTGGTACAATATAGACAACAAATATATAAACTATTTGCTTTTAAACACAATTTTCCAAATGCAATATCAATTAACACAAATAATAATCCAAACACTAATTTTTAAATAGTAATTGTTTCAATGCTGTCTACTTTCTGTTCACATCTTCCCAATAGGCCGAATAAGGTATTCAAAACTTTTGCTTCGAAAAAATCCAATTTGAATTTGGTAATTCGCAAGGCAACTTAGATTTGAATTCCAAGTGGGCATCATTGCAATATGTCCATCCTTTATTACACTTTAAATACACAGTATAGTGTCTAGCTGTTGTAGTAGGTCCATCATGGAAAATAATAGCCACTGCTATAAAAGTTCTTCCTGAAATAGATATTTGACTTTTTTTATAGTGGTTTCCAATTTTTCAATTTGCTCTACAACGTTGTAACATCAAAATGAGATATTTTCCAGGTCTTTCTATATGTAATGTAGACAACATCTCTGATTTACAATGCAAACATTTCATATCCTGATTGGCTTTTTTTATTAATTTGTTAAAAGGTACTGATTTGCAATCTAGTATCGTCAAATATATGAATCGTTCTGTGTTTATTTCAGTGCTGGAAGTTAATGAACACTCTTCACATTTATGATCCCATCTGTAACTTACTCCAAATAAGCTTTCAATCTGTATTCCTTCATGTTCTAATACTCCAAGCATAAGCATTAGAAATTCTTGCACATCTTGTTGTACATTAAGAGTAAATGTCAAAGAACCAGTACATATATCCAAAAGATGACGAACACCAGAAGCAGTATGGATTTTACTTCTGTCAGTTACCAACTGTTGAAATACATGACGTAATAAAGAACAAAATCTTTTTTCATGATTTCCCATGATTTCACAAAGAAGCTCTTCTAGATAAAACACAACATTCAAAATCACATTAGCATCACATTAGCATAGCAGTTGATACCTGAACTATTTTCAACTGGTATCCTACAAACTCATCAACAGTTTTCATTTTCATTTTCTTTACACCTTCATGATTCTCTTCAATTGTTTTCTTTTTTTGAACCTCAATTGAATGTTTGACATATTTCTGTTTTGGACACATTTCTCATATTTGGGATATTCACCTAAATCAGGAGTATAAAGTCTTCTTAAACGATTGTACTCTCTTTCACAATTTGCATCAGCACTAACCTTTTTCTCATCAAAATCAATCAAATACAAACCAGATAATGTTCTTACTTGAGACAATGCAACGTATGCCATTCCATCTTTGAACACTGTACTTCCAAAATTTACCAAAGCACTGTCTATACTTAAACCTTGAGATTTATGAATAGTTACTGCATATGCTAAAGACAAAGGAAACTGTTTTCTGCAAACATACAAGTCTTTTACAAGCAAAAAACAAACAACGCAATGCCCAATCTGTTTTACCTCTTTAATCTGATCAAATTTTATCTTCAAAAATTCTATTCCATCTCTGTTCTGAAAATTTACAAAATCAACAACTTTTCCCATTGCTCCACTTACTAAACCTTCTTCTACATTCAAATTACGTCATAAAATTATCCGACATTTTATACATATATGTTAAGTCTTTTCTAACCCTGGAGTCTTAGATACAGACTTTTCCAAAGAATCCAGTTTTGACTGTAGTTTCTCTGTGAGAAGAATAGTCACTCCTTGGTGTTCAATTTTATCAATAACTTCAATTTCCACTATGTGTTGTTTTTCCAGTTTTAAAAGTTCTTGATTAAATGTAGAACACTCTTGCAGGGTAGGCATTAGGCAAACTACAGATTTCTTTTCTTCAAGGTTATTGTACATTATTTCAGCCACTGTATTTCCAGTTGTAAACAAGTTCCTTATTAGCCGACTTTCTAAAGCTTGTTTATCATGTTTTGTCAATACTCCAATTCTTATATCTTGAAGAATATTTCCATAATGTTCATCACTTGCTTGTTGCATATTCCTAATAAGTTCTTTATATTCAAAATGTGACCAAATGTTCACATTTCTAATACTTCCCAAAGATTTTCTGTTATCTTCATTGACAAGTGTTTTAAAAATATGTTGCCCTTTTACAGGAGTAAGTTGTAGTAGATCACCAAATACAATTACATGTTTTCCTCCAAACAGAACATCATAATCTTTTTTAAAATATGTTTCATTCTCAAGTGTACAAAGGCAAGCATTAAGTTTGAGACCTTGCTCACCTGAACAATGATTAGAAGTTTCATTTTCTTCAGTACCCTTGAGACTTCATAACAAGCTTCTCCAGATAGCTTGTAATATTCCAAATTAATTTCATGTTTAACTGGTAGCGTAAGTAATCAATGTAAAGTAATCCCTTTAATGTTATGTGCTTCTAATCCAGTTGGAGCTGTTACAACACAAGATAAATGTGATTATGTAGTTTTTTTTTATCCTTATACATGGAACTGGCCCAAGATCTAAAGCTATGTACAATCTCAATGGGGTAGGCAATCTGGATAGCTTCATCTTTGAGATCCGTATGGCCTTTTTTCCAACTATATATCTGGAGATATGCGCGATCTCACCATTCTGCAACATAGTTTAGGTATGCCTTAATCATCGGACATGTTAGGTGCTATTTCAAATAGATTCTCCGAGCATGATTTTCCCCTTAAATGTTTTCTGTCAATGTCGCCCATATTGGGCTCCACATTGTTTTCTTTTTAACGGACCCCCTTATGCAGTCAGCCCTGCAGGTGTTTCTTACATATTCAATCCACTTCACTTAGTGACGGTGCATCTTGGACTACCCATTTCGTACAAATTTCTCTGTGTGCCATAATTATCAATAGAAATAACAGATGTGCCTGGGATTTGTTCACTACATAATTTATATCACCTCTAAGTGTAATTCAAAATATAACCAATTCAAGGCTTACCTCTATTTTGGCCCCAAGTATTCTAGAGGCAAACTCACCCACCTCGAGCCAGAAGATTTGGATTACCGGACATTGCCATAGCAGGTGAACATCGTCCGCATTTTCCAGCATGCATTTAGGGCATTGTCTTCTCTTACTTCCGCCCATCTTAGATAACTTCTTTGGAGACCAATAGGCTCTGTATAGAGTAAAAAGATGATTTCTTCTCAAAGGTGCAGGTCTGACAGTTGACCAAAGTGTAGAACTTGATACTTGCCATAAACTTTGTATATCTGACTCCGGCATGTCCAATCTCCATATCTCCTCTGCATAGCTCATTACTCTGCCCTGAAGGTAGGCCTTAAAAGTGTCCCACACGATGTGTGGCACTGCAGACTCTCCATTTATTTAAAAAAATGCAGCCACATCTTTTTTTAGAGCATCAACCACCTCCTGTTTTCCCAAAAGTGTTCTATCTAATGTCCATCTATATTCAATCTGTTGTTTTTCCATGGAAAATTCTAGCCTCACTGCTGTGTGGTCAGACAAGTGCTCAGGTTGATGAGTAACCGTAAGATTATTTTTACTCAATCTTACATCAACAAGAAATAAGTCAATTCTGGAAGCGTGTGAGTACTTCTTGTTCCGATATGTAAATTCTTGCCTAGTACCAGCATTAAGTCTCCAGACATCCAATAACCCAAGATTCTTTACTAACTGCTGTATGCTCTTTCTCATTTTTGGGGCATTAACTGTGTGCTTAGTTGATGATCTATTGAGGGCAGGATTCATTAAAATATTAAGGTCCCCTGCCATGATGATGTTATACTTGGTGTCTAAGAGGTGCCTATATATGTTATTGAGGGGGGACGGGTCATCCACATTGGGGCCATAGTATCCTACCAATGTGAGTCCTAGTTTATCGATTCTAATGTTGACTATTACCCATCTATCCCTCTATCCAACTTGTAACTCTCTATTTTTGTGTTTGCAGATTTTTTTAATAATACAGCTACTCCTTTGACATTACATGATTGATTAGTGCATACCAACTGTGTTATCCACTTATTTAATTTGAGAACCCCTTCCCATTCCGCTTGTCGAAGATGTGCCTCTTGCAGTATTATTATATCGTTTTCAGAGAGTTTAATTAATTCTAGAATCTTTCTCCTTCTCCTGTGTATCCTCAGGCCATTAACATTCCACGATAGTATTCTAATTGTATTCATTTTCTTCTCCCCCTTGCCCTTTGATGCCTCCTTTTAGTGTATTTGCTAATGTCATGTATGAGGATGTTTTTTTACCCCCAATGCTCCCTACCCAGTGCCCATAATTACAAGTGAAAATGTGCAACCCTTGAAATTTGACCCTCCACCCCCTATCCTGGGGAACGCTCCCTTACTCCATATGGGGTAACACATTGCCCCCTGACGCTCCAACGCTCCAACCCATTCCATGTACATATCATGTACCTTTTTGTGCGTTGATGTAATCAATCAAATTTTCAACTTCTGAAACATCCCTAAAGTTATGCATTTTATTTCTCCACATAACTTTTAAAGTGGCAGGGAACTTTAGCTGCCCCGTTGCCCCCAATGTTTCGAGAGTTCTGATGTGCTTTCCAAGCTCCCATTGGCGATTTTGTGTTGTTCTCGCTATATCTGATCTTATGGTATATGACCAATCATCTTTTTGGAAACTTTTTGCTTTGAGGGCAGCTGAGAGAATTGCCTCTTTTATAACATAGGTGCGAAAATTCAGGAGAATTTTCCTTGGTTTGTCTCTTTTTGGGTACCGTCTAAAAGGATCTCTGTGCACCCTTTGTATGTCCTGTTCCAAGTCCTACGTTTGAAATTCTGGCATTGACTCCTTAATAATATTTACCACAAAGTCTTTCAAATTTCCCTTTTCAAGTCCTTCCGGGACATTTAGCAGCCTCAGGTTGTTTCGCCTAGAGTTGTTTTCTAATACCTCAAGCTTATCTCTGATCTCCTTTTCGCTGCTTATTAGAGTTTGAATCTCTCTGTGGTTAGCCTTAACCTCCTCCTGCAATCCTCCAATCACTGTCTCCATTGCTGTTAACCTTACTGTTATATCTGCCATTTTAGCATCCAAACTCTCACACAACTCCTGTATTTTAACTTGGTTGGTTTCTGAAATAGCAAATTTATCTTTAATCTCTTTTGAAAGCTGCATTAGCATCAAGCTCATGTCTGGAATCTGTGCGTTTGTTTGTACCTCCAATTGTGCATTTATCGTATGATCACTGGGGACTATTTCACTTTCCAAAAGAGTATGTGTCAGTGGCATCTCATCTCCCATTACTGTGTTGTCTTCCAACAACTCAGTATACCTGTTAGAAATGGGGAGGGAGGTCGAGGCTACTGAATGCTTCTGCTGGTCCCCAGGGGACCTTAGAGTAGCCATAGTTACTTTAGCTGTTTGGGGGTCTGGCGAGGGGGATTTTGTTTAGAGGCTCTGTTTCTTTTATTTTAAAATATGACCTCAAAGATGGTGTAACTCTGGGTTTCCCTGGGTACATTTTATTTTTCCTTAGAGCCTTCTCAGATCTACCTGCGTTGTCTTGCTGCAGTGGAGCAGGCTTTGTTTGCACTACCAGGGGAGGTGAGACTAGTGTTACACCTACCCCTAAATCCTTGTTAGGTTCCCCCTTTTCTTGAGCTAATAAACGTATGCACTCTGTGTTTCGCAATGAATTTCTATTTTTAACAGTTCCCACGTTTTCAGTTGCTATACTAAGCCCTGGGGTGTTAGTAACTGTGCCAGTGCTGGTTTAATTGTGTCCTGCTTCTGCTGCACCCTTTCTTTGTAAGCCTGAGTCGGCAGCCTTATGAAGACTCTTTTTCTTCCTAGGGAGAACTCTGCTACCTTTCTTTGGGGTCATATGGCTGTCAAGCCTCTCTTCTTGGTTTAAACATAGGAGCTGAGCAGTTTTGCCCTGTTTAAATTGTGGGAGAATTATACTCTTCCCCCTTTCAAAACTTGTTTCCCCTTCCATCCCCCTCACCTCCTTATCAATTTTGTGGGTCTTTATCTGCCGGTCTGGTCTCTGACTCCTTCTGCTCCTGCTAGTCTCCAGCACGACTCCTACTGTTCCGGATGCCCCGGCGACCCAGAAGCCCAAACACGCTGCCGCCCGCTGACCTCTCCACAGCGGGTATGCAGCACATAGCAGAGGAGAGCCGACCCCAGGCAGGGCAGCCGAGCACTCCCGAGCAGCGGAGGGGCCAAGGTCGAGTCCCACAGAATCACAAAAAAGAAAGGCCATAAACTAATATCGGGTATTTGTGCTCAAGTTTTGGAGGTTTTAAATGTTGCCCATAATATCAAAAAAATGCCGATTTCCTGTCTGGAGCATCGGAGCTCGCAGCCACGCTCCCTAGCTGGCCACCATGTCCCCCCCCCCGGGACTGGGCCCATTCTTGATTGACAGGGCAAAATGCCCAAAAACCTCAGGTTGCTGCGTGTAATGCCCTGACCTTCCCCCATGATTATGTGTTTTTTTTATAGATAAATGGTCAAAACTTTAATTAAGAAACTTTTTCCTGTTTCTGCTTGACCACTGATGTACATTAGAATAGGTTTAAATGATGAGCATTGGCATTCTTTTTTTTCATGTTGCAAACCATGTTGTATCTGTTCTGTCACTTGTTGATATATTTCTTTTTGTTCAATGTTTAGTTGTTCTTCTAACTTTTCCAACTGAATAATATCCTGTTGTACTTGTTGCATTACAGTTTCTACTTCATTCATGTCTATTGCTGCTTCATTTTCAGTAATTGGTTGTCATAGAGGATCTTGACTTAGTGGACCCGAACTTTGACTATCTTGAGAACTGTCTCTAGCAATTGCAGCTGCAACAGTAGTTTCTTGTTCAATATCATCATTTAACATTTGTAGATAAGTTGGTAAGATTGTACATTGAATGCTATCTTTACATGCATTAAAAGAATCTTCATAGCAGTCGAAACCTCCAAGTCATTCCGCTTCACAACGCCAAGGCTTGAACAGTTGCAGAAGTGCTAAATAGAAGAATTCCCTGTTATCTGGACTTTCGCAACTGAGTTTTCTGTGGTTAATAAGATTTAAAATGGCATATTTTACCAAACATCTGTCACATCCAATTACTGCATATTTTTCTTCATTTATGTTTTCTGTAATGTTTCTTTTAAAGCTATAATGTTGAAGAATTTCATAGAGACATACGTTTTCCAGTTATGGACTCCTTTTGGGATAGTATGCATCCAACATATTAGTGTTAACAATATGTGTACTTTCTGGTTTATTCAGTGCTAAGTATTTGATTTCTTGTAATGTTTTCAATACTCTATTTCGTGTACAGGCAAGACCTAAACTTACCCAAATAATTCCTCTTGACTTTGAATACAAACTGGCAGAGCTCAACCAATCCGAACATTCATAGGATCCAATCTCTCGGTGGGAAAGCATTTACAAGCTAAAGCTGTACAATTTCTTGCTAAGATTCTTTTCCTGTGAAATTTCTTCCCACATTTCTTTCATCTCTGTCTTTTCAGATTTAGGTATATATGATGTAACATAGCGAGCAACAGCAATTGAATTATCTGCAACATATTGAATATCCATGTCTGTATTCCACATTGTCAAAATCACTGGATTGTAGTCATTAATATACTTTGAATCTTTGGTTCTTTTTAAGTTGTATGTATTCTTCGGAGATTTCCGAGTTATTGTATGTCTTACTGCTGACATAAAACTATTTACTCTTCCTTTTGAAATTATTGGACGTGGGAATCCAAAACACCACTTTGCATGAAATTTTCCCTTAGACTTGTATTTTCGTCAACAGTATTTGCAACATCGATGACTTTGAAACTGTAAAACTTGTTGTCTCAAGGTGTTTTCTCCTCCTTCCCTTGGAATGGCACAGGTGACATACTGTTCAATGAAAGACAAAACAATTTTATCAGTATCAGTTCCAAATTTTGGAGCATTTGTGATCCATAATAGCATGTGTATATGAGGAGCACCTCTGGCTTGGTACTCTTTTCACCGAAAAAAAACAGTAACTTCTCCAAGAAGGGGAATATTTTTATTGCAAATAAATGACATCATACTTTGTAACCTATGTTTAAATATCTGCTGATATTTACAGGATCCAAGGAACATAGTTCTTCAGGTGTCTTCAATTCAATATGTTTTACATTTGAATTTGCTTCTCGTAGAAATTCAAGTAAATCGTCCCACGATCAAGTGTTACAAACCATGTATGGGTACTTAAGTTTCTTAACATACATTTAAGTTCTCCATGACGACAATACCAATACTCATTGGTACCACGTAGACACGCCATAAAATGTATTAACTGAGATTCTAACTGTTCATCTCTTTGTTGAACTTTGTCCATGAATTCCTTTGCAGAAAAATCTGGAAAATGAACTCCTGTTTTTAATATATGGTTCACTGCTTATGAAAGTGAAGACAAATCACTTTCAAACAGAAGATGAAATATATATGGAATACACTGTCGAAATCTTGGATTTTCTGAGTACAATCTTGTTGAGCGGTATTTTGAAGCTGGAATCTGTACTGCTCGTTTATCATATCATCCACCTTCTCCAGTGGGGAACAGCTGTGGAAAACAACATGCTTCTAAACTGTTTCCCATACGCTCATGGGAGTTCCCTTCACTTTCTTCATTTGAAATAATTCAATATTTTTTCCTATCACTTCTTTTGAATGTAGAGGATGTAAACTGTAATGTTCATAAATCTCTTCACTCCTAGACTTGTCCACGTTTTCGATTTGGCCACTTGACATTTCTGTTTCATCTTCTAAACATATTTCCTGTTCATCAATGCTTACATTCTTATAATAAATATTATTTTGTACCAGATATAATGTAGCCTTTTGAAGTTTGTTAACATCTACAAACTCTTGCCATATTTTTCGACTCTTTGTAGGTACACCATAACCTAGAATAACTACAGGCTCACTTTCCTCCCTGTCTATACCAACGGTTTCAATATTTTTCTTAACATCTAAAGGTAAGTACACGACTCTTCCTTTCAAACCTATTTGTAAATCTGTTGGAGGCAGCGTACCTGTTTTAGGCTCCATATGAACTATACCCTGAAACAGGTACACAGATTGAAAAAGAAGGGACTCATATGCATTTAAATCTGCTAGTCCTGGAGGAATACCTACCAACTCTAAGTTGTTATGTACAGCTCTAACTGGCATTTTGTTCTCTTCTAATTTGTTTTAACAATATTTACAAATACGTTGATCAGTAAGCCAACTCAAAACGACCTTCCACCAACAAATAAGCACCAAATTGCTCCCACTTATCATTGTTTTCCTTTTCACTTTTTAAATATAGATCAACATTCCTAGTTTGACTTCTATAGTGAGTACGTCGACAGCAAATACAAACATAGTTTGGTTTTTCAGATGAAACTATTTTAAGCTTTGTAATTTTTTCTGCAAACTTGTCAGCACTAATACCTTCCACCTTGTCTTCAACACCTATACTTATCAAACTCTCACTTTCTCTACACTCCTCTTGTGAACCAAAGAAACTAAACTGTATATCATCACAAACTTTTTTTACATCTGATACTGAACCATGCAAAAGAGCTGAGTTCATTTCACTTAAACATAATGCAGGAGTTTTTACATAGTAGATTCTCCTTACTAACTTCCACATTTCTGAGTGGTGACCTGCTAACATTCTTAAGCGATGAAATGTACTTTTGCATACTTTTCTAGAAAGACAAGCCAGAGAATGACCCTGCAACTTAGTATATTTTCTTACCATACATGGATCTAGTCCTTGTAACATCTTAATCTTCTGTTTAAGACTTTTTTGGGCATATTCTCGTAAAAAAACTTGTAATATGTCAATAGATTCCTGTCGAATACTACAAATAGTATTACAATCCCACTTATATACTGGAGCTTGTGCACGCTTTTCTTGAACTTCTTCAGCTATTACTTCTTCCACATTCCTAGGAACCATCTTTTCTTTTTGAATTGGACAACCATCTTTCATCTCATAGCAACGACCACTAGTATCAACTGCATGAACTAATGTGTTTTGTTGAAAATATCTTTCTTCATTAAAGAAAGGCTCAGTACTAGAAGTCTGCTTCCATTCACAAGTAAAAGTTTTGCAAAAGTTACTTCTATTAACCAGTCTTTTTCTTTTGCTTTTCTCCTTCATAAACTGCATTGTTTTATTCAATGTTTTCATTCTCTTCAATACCAATATAAATAATTTTCATTTCAATTCAAAAGCTTTTTCTGCTAGACTTTCAATTTGTTGCTTTTTCTTACAAAGTACGGCTCTCTTTTTATATTTTTTACAATCTTTCAATAACTTTTGTAGTACTCTACTTCTATACATTCTCTTCCTTATGTCTTTATATTCTTTCAGCCATCTTTCAGCATGGATTGTTTTCCCATAACATGATTTTTTATTAATATATGTCCTTTTTTGTTTCCTTCCGATTGGTTGTAGAACTTTCCTTTCTCTTTTCCACATTTTGAATTTTTTTTAAATTCTTTACAAGTCTTTTAACAAACTCTTTAGTTCTCTTACCAGAAGTCTTTTTCTTCAATGTAACATTTTGCACTTAATCTAATTTCTGCTTTTCTCTTTCCTTTAAATAGTACTGTTTTTTTCTTGTCTTTTTTTTCGATCTTTTCTTGCCATACTCAATCTTTCTTACCAATAATGGTAAGTATCTGAAAAAAAAGAAAAGTTTAAATAGTTTCTAAAAATAATTTAATATTATTAAAATAATTATATACAAATAGTCTCATCTATAAATAGACTAATACTTTCAATTGCATTGCAAATGTCTCCATAAGACATAAATATTTAGAATATTATACTTTACATATTATCAAACCTATAATAAGAACCAAACGTTTAAACAGTAACATCTCAGAGCACATGCTATCTAAATTTGAGTAAAAAAAGTGTATGTATCCATTTCTATATTATAAGATCAGGGGGGGAGGGAGAGGGAAGCTGAGATCCATTCGGCTTCCTAATCGTATTCAATAATCATAAGAGAATGGATCACTTGTACCTGTGTAACCAGGGTCATGGGTAGTTGGACCCTTCTAAGAAAACCCCTCATTCACGTACACTGGTAGTTGGGCGGTATATCTTAGTTCTCCGCCTATTTGTAACGTGACAGCATCAGCATCGTTTTTTTTTATTTTAGGTATGCTGCCCTCCACCAGTAGGTTGACCAACTGGTAGTACAGTAGTGACCAGAGATAAAAAGAAAAACAAGAGGGTGCTAATGTGAAGTGTATTAAAATTCCCTACATTGCCATTTAAGAACAGTCTTTAATTTAATAGAGATGTGGAAAGGTAAAAACAAAGTGGTGCGTGTATAGACCAAGTTACTGATCTTCTGCACTGGTTAGTCCATGTGAGCGGTCGACATGTTTCAGCCCCATATGAGTGAAAGTGGTTGCTGAGTTGGGCAACTTTGATAAGTGTGTCATTGACTTACCACTTTTGCTATTATCAGGTCATTCGTACCTGCAACTGTAATGAAAAAAGAGAAAACAGTACATATATATATGGTGTTGTACTATATTTCAACAACCCAATTGTGGTGATGCTGTGTGCATAACGTTTGTTTTCATATTACTGCTGTGTGCATAACGTTTGTTTTCATACTGCTCATTAGTATACATAGGAATACATCCATTGCTACGCAGAATGCTAGTTTCTTTAAAAAGGGGGGAGGCGGTAGTGTTTCTCGACTCTGGTGTGTGTGCCTGCTTTTTTAATGTGCTCCTGAGTCATAATAAAAAGCGGGGATTGGGGGCGTGGCTGGGCAAGATGGGGGGCGTAGCCGAGCAAGATGGCCGAACGGACGTAGAACGTCTCGGCTCCCGGTCCACGCACTGTTCCTGAATTGTTTAACGCAGCTAATCACCACTCCGCTTGTAGAAAAATACATCACTGAGGAGCGGAAGATGCAGGGCATACACTGAGAGCCTTGATTTGTTCTACTCGCACTGTTACAGAAAGAACGGGAGCCTCGTGGCAGAGCGCCGGAGCTCATCAAAATGGCACCCGCTGCTCCGAGTGACTCGGAACAAGCCTCGGCCCGGTGAGGTACGTGTCAGGCAGTGGGGGCAAAAGTAATGCTACGTACCGGGGCTCGAGAGGAAGACCGTTGCCGCCACGAGCACTGAATACCCCCGGGAGAAGCAGAGCGCTGCCAGAAATATCGCTGACACGGACCTGTGGCATTGCAGGGCCTCGCGGGCCGCTTCAGGTGCGTGGGCTATGGAGGAGGAGATCGGGGCGCAGCTCCATACTGGCCGACCAAGCTTGGACACCGAGGGCCTGTCGCTGGTAGAGGGAAGACCAAAATCCACCACGCTGAGCACAACCACATGCCGTGCCTGACCTTAACATGGCGGCCAGGCTGTGAATACAGGCAACGGCACACTATTCCCCCTGACTTGCAGCCCACGGCTCAGTCCAGGGTGACACGGATTTGGCAGGAATACATCAGTGATCCGTGTGGCCTGAATGCAGCAGCAGTGTTGCCCCACGGCCGGGCCCCTACCGCAAACTCACAGAGGTGACCGGGCAGTATACTCATCCCACAAAATGACGCCCAGCGGGACCTGCGGGGGCGGCGCTCTTCAATACTGACCCCCCTAGCTACGGGCAGCCCGCTCCGTGACAAGAACAGAATGATGCCATAAAGATCAGGACACCTGGCCCATTCACTACTATGCCCAGACTACACCTACTACACTGCTAGCCAACGAGACGCATCCATGGGGTTCGCAAGAGTTTAAGGTGGCGAGGTTCGCAAGATGAGTGACCTGTAATTTTATGTGAGCTGTGGCCCTAAGCACACACCTCGTAGCCAGGAGCAAGACAGATGCCAATAACCACCTCACAGTCAACCTCCAAAGGACTCCGCACTCGGACCCAGCACGCCCCTCTCACCACAGCAGCAGGGGTCCTCCTGGACCCGCCCTTATGCCACCAAAGAAGATGATGAGCAAGACATCAAACTAAGTTTCCAATTTTTTCGCACCAGCGGATAAGCGTCCATCGCTGGGTCCCAACAAGGGGGCAAGCAACATGGCCCTAACAAAAGAAGACCTCCTTGGCATGTTTAGAGACTTTAAAACGGAACTCCGGAAAGATCTTAGCCAGGACATAAAGGCCTCCATGGAACAATTGCGCTCCGACCTTACAGAAAGACTGTCTTCCCTACAAGATGTGGATTCGGTGGGCGCAAGAGGGCTAGACCTCGAGGCGCTAACTCAAGAACACGACAAACATACCACCGAACTGAGAGAAGATGTCCGAAACTTCCAGGACCAGCTTCACCAGGCGCAACTCAAAGCGGAAGACCTCGAGAATAGGGCCCAGAGGGAAAATCTACGGATACGGGACCTGGAGGAGGGAACAGAGGGTCCTGATCTAGAAGCCTTCCTGGAGGGTCTCTTCACAGAGATCCTGAGCCCTCAAACTCTCAAAATAAAACTGGATTGTGTCTACCGGGTGGGCGGGATGGCGACAGGTGAAAAGAAACGTCTGAGAGACGTGCTGGCCAAGTTTCACTCCTACAAAGTCAAAGAGGCGGTGCTCCTCGCGGCTCAGAAGAAGGGGACCATCTCCTTCCAGGATCATTCATGCTCCATCTACCAGGATCTAGCGCCAACCACCCTGGCTAGGAGGCAACTGTTCAGACCCATCACCTCGAAGCTGCGAGATGACAAAATAAGGTACAGATGGACTTACCCATTTGGGTTGAGCTTCGAGTTCAATAACAAACAGCGCCACATCTCTGACTTGAAAGATGGGTTGGAACTCCTGGGCCTCTCCTCAGAGGAGTCGGGCCCTGCCCGCACCAAAATGCACGAGGCCATGCAGGGTGGCCCAACGGTGTCTCCCTGGTCCATAGACTCACGTAGGAACCGCAAGTGAGACCTGAGAACGCTCCCTCTCAATCTAGCCCACGAATGCGCAACAAAACCAAGAGTCAATATTCCTCATCGTGGAAATAAGGCAGCAGTCGCCCACCTGCGGTTCATTGAAAGAAACAATAATCGCAATTACCACAGCTCACCGCGGGGACATTTGCCCAGCGACACTGGGCGCTTGCTGAGACGCCTTCGGGGCCACCACCCTGAACTGATCATCACTCCTGATGACCTGCCACCAATCCGACATGCTGATCGACCAACGAAATGAGGAACTTTACCCTCAGGCTAGTCAAGACGCCCTATTCATTCTGAGGTCGGTGCGACGGCTCGGCTGTGGCTCCCTTCTGCTGCAGCCTGAGCCTCCCTCCTGATTACCCTAGAGATCTAGAGCTTGTTTGTGTGCCCGGGCCTTGAGTCCTCGTCAGACACACGTGGGCCAGAGAACAGTTTAGAGAAACGTTCCTACTGGCAGAGACAAAGGCAACACACCTCCGTAAGCTGACTCAGGGATCTGCGTATATCAATTTAGCAGTACAAGAACGCAATTTCAAGTTCTGTTCGGGATGGGCGTGGATGGGGACCTCGGTCGTACCGTTCCCCCCAAGTTCCCATGGGGATTTTTTGCACCCAGCTGGGAACGTGTTAGTGGTTCCATAACCACAGTTTTTGATAATGTTAATTTTTAAGTTGTTTGGGAACAAGGGGGGGTAGGGGAGGGTGATGGTGGCGGCTCTTTAATGCTACATTTTGATGGCTTAGTATGCTCTAACGTACTTACAGGCAATACCCACATGCAGGACTTTCTCCACTTGAGACGAATCAGGCACAACGACATGACGAGACAGTTAGCAATAGCAGAGAAGCAGAGATACACATACTAACTAGATGACTATAACCATTGGATCATGGAATGTAAAGGGGCTTAACTCACCCCAAAAATGCCAAAAGGTCTGGAAATATCTTACCGACCACCACCTCGACACAGTGGCCTTACATGAGACCCACCTTGCTAGAGCTGAGGACACCCGCTTCCGACATTAGCAGTACCCACTGATATATAGATCCTCTGCACTTACGAAACATAGAGGGGTGGTTCTCCTTTTTCACTCCTCTATGAAATTTCAACCATTGGATGTCCAGACCAACAAAGAAGGCCGCCTAGTCATGGTCAAGGGCCTCTTGATGGGCAAACTTTGTACATTTGTAGCAGTATACGCACCTAATACAGGGCAGATGGCTTTTTTAAACACTAGTGGGGAAAGTTCAAGACTTTGCAGAGGGACCAACGGTTCTCATGGGAGATTTCAATCTGACCTGGCAGAAAGACCTAGATAGCACTCATCCACAACGTTCTGACATGGGCTCATTTTTCACAGACACTAAGCGACAATTACGTGACTTGGGTCTTATGGATGCCTGGCGCACTCTATACCCCCAAACCCGTGACTATACTTTTTATTCTCATGTACATCGCACGTATTCCAGACTTGACTACATTTTCATTAGCCAGAATCTGATGGGAGTGCTTCAGGAAGCCAGGATATTTCCTCTTTCAGTGTTGGACCATGGCCTAATATCAATCTGCCTGGTCTGGAGCAGCAATGCCTCAGCCACTCCCAGGTGGTATTTTTTGGCCTCCCTCACAAGAGACAAAGTGCTCTGCACCACACTGAGAGAATCAATCGCTGAATTCTTTAATCTAAACAACACCAAGGACATGTCAGAATACACCAACTGGGACACGTTTAAGGCAGTCTTCAGAGGGAAATGCGTTGCCCTTAATTCGGCACTGAATAAACAGCAGACCAAGGAGAGGGAAGCTCTTGAAAGGGAGCTAGCCGTGACCGAAAACACACATAAAACAAACCCCACCAGGGAGACTCTTCGCAAACTAACCGCCCTGCGGGGCAAGCTTAGAGCCATTTATAACAATAGACCGGAACTTACTCTCCCTAGGCTCCGCCACCTATCCTACACCCAGGGCAATAAGATTGGCAAACACTTGGCCAGACAGCTGAAGGAAAAACAAGAACGAGAATACATAGGAGGTATACGAGGAGAAAATGGGGAGCTCACAAATAAGGATGAGGAAAAGGCTAGCATCTTTGGCTCCTTTTATAAGACTCTCTACACTGAGGATCAGCATGACACGAATGCTCAACGTGACTATCTCCAGACACTGCACTTCCCACAGGTCTCTCCAGACTGGAACAACACACTCACTGCACCCATATCCCCTGAAGAGATAGGCGCAGCTATAAAAGCTCTCAAACCCCAAAAGGCCCCAGGCCCAGACGGATACACTGCCCAGTTCTATAAAACCTTTGCCCCAGATCTCATACCACACCTCACACGGCTGTTTAATAAAATGGCGGAGGAGGGGGAAGCTACCAGATCAATGACTGAAGCCGTGATCTCGGTTATACCTAAACAGGGGAAAGACCCTCAACTATGCGCCTCGTATCGCCCCATTGCCCTACTAAATCTGGACGCAAAGCTTTACTCCACCATTCTTGCGACACGACTTAACGACCTCCTGCCTGATCTTTTACACCCTGACCAATCGGGATTTATCAAGGGCCGACAAACTCATGATAACACCCGATGCATAGTGCATTTAATAGAGAAAGCCACCAAACGACGAATCCCTGCTGTACTGGTGGGACTAGATGCCGAGAAGGCCTTTGACACGATAGACTGGTCGTTCCTTTTTAACACTCTCACAAGCTTCGGATTTGCAGCTAAATTTATTAACCTGATCCGGGCTAACTATGTCCAACCATGCTCCAGAGTTCAAGTCAATGGGATGCAATCAGCCCCCTTTCTCCACACTAGGGGCACTCGTCAGGGGTGCCCACTCTCGCCCCTACTATTCGCCCTTAGCATCGAGCCCTTGGCGATGACTATCAGGGCCAACCCAGAGATTCAGGGAATCCCCTTTAGTGGTGACTCCCACAAAATCACACTCTTTGCTGATTGTAGTGTAGCTCCTATTTCCCTAATAGGCTCTGTGCATTGGAATAGTATATCCTATAGGTTTGACATAGGACTAAGGTCGGTATGTCCCTATCGAGTATATTAAACTTAATTACTTGTGCCAGCTAGCTCAGAGGCCACTAGAAACGTCTTGACGACAAGAAGGGAGTAGTTTCTGGCAGCCGCAAAACATGACCACTTTGTTTCCCTTTAGAATCAGAATGTGTCCCAGAGTCGTAGAAACAATAGATAACTATTTCACTCAGCTCAGTCGTGCATGCTTAATTTTCCTCAAAATTACACAGAAAGAACAGACGGGCGTTTCAATAAAAGATTTATTGAACAGTCTTGTTTCTGGTGTAAGTTAAATGTGCTGTTACGATCACAAGACAGTATGCGAGATAAATAATGTACAGGGTGAGCAGTAGAAATAAATAATACTGCGATAGCATTATCTTTTTAGCATATATGCATTTACATAAAATGACACAAACTAAAAATACGAGTACTCATACGATGCGTTTCTAACCTAGTTCTACCCCAATGTACCTAACCTGTCCTTGGTGTAGGGAAAGGTATGAAGTAGGTGAAGTATTCCTTACTATAGTATACTAAGAGTATGTTAAGCCTAGTATGCCTAGTATGCCTAGTATGCCTAGTATGCCAAGAGTCCCTCTAGGTTCTAGTCAGCTCCATACCTGAAGAATGAGAGAGGTAGGAATCTCTTTCCAGACTCGAACTCCAACACCCTGCAAGGGAAGTTAGATCACTGGAAGCTGGACTCTCTGCGTGCAGGAATGACAGCGTCTTCTCAGTGCGTCCGGCCGGAAAACGGGCTCCTCTGAAGTTGAGGTCCCCTCTGATTTACAGGGGCTAGGGAAGGTATATTTATACCTGAGAGGCACCTAAGAATGTTAGCTTTGACGTGAGTCGGACAGCGGAAGACGTCAGGAATGAACCCCTAAGGAATAATGGTTCATGCATAATATATGAGTCCTTGAAGAAATCAATAGTCCTGGGCTAGGGAAACTCCCGCAGCCTAAGGGTCTGTTTTTTCATGAACTCGTTGTGACGTTAGGGTGGACGGATGTCGGAGACCATGCCTGTATTTGGAGTGCACGGTTTATGCCTAAATAAGGACTGGGATTTTATGCCTATATAAGAGCAGGGCGAATTGTGCCTATATAAGGACATGATTCTAGAAAGCCCCGTTATGGACACCCTAAGAAGAATACAACACCCACTCCTCTTTCGTGTGTACGATAATACTAAAATGCTAAACATATAAAATGCTAAACATTAAAATGGAGTACAGCATATTTAAAAAATATTTCTTAAAACATTAAAAAACAGATTAAAAATGCAAAAGGTACTGTACATATTAAGCAATGCTTTTCATTTCAGGCATAAAGGTTGAATTCAAATGCAAATGGAATGAAAATAAGCAGTAATATTTACATATGACAAAAATGATCGATAAGTTGTTCAAAAATCAGTCATTCCATGTCATGAAAATTAATGAACTGATTTAGACACACAAGATGACTAAGTGTCTGTGGAAGTACCGCAAAGTCCATATTATAAGGCTAGTTCTACTTTAAGCAGATTGAAATGCCATTTTCGTTCGAAAAATGGGACAAAAAGTTCAATTTTGGTAGAGTTTCAAGTTTTTGAAAAATGAAGGCCAAATTGTTACTGCATCTCTGGAACACTGTATGCTGAATCAGAGTCAGTTTTACGGGTCTGGTGTAAACATGAGATCATCTATTTCTATAGACAAAACATCATCCACAGTTGATGGTGTTAGTTGGAACACCTCGTGTAGAAGATTGACCGCACAAAGATGAGAAGCATCACTCTCAGCATAGGTAGCCACAGCAATGTTCGCGTCCGTTGTTACCTGTGTGTCTGTAGATCTTTCTCGTACCTCAGCAGCAGCCGGAAGCGTCTGTGAGATCTCAATGAATGCTGACATCAGGATTGGTAGCCGCTGGGGACAACACAGAGCATGGGCTGTTATCGGGACCAGCAAAGTATCGACATCCGTTGGCGTAGCTGATGGAAATGTTAGACAGGTGTCCAACATGCATTCTTCACCCCATAGCAGGTATCGTAGAACAGGTAAGATGCAATCTTGCCAGATTGGTCTGAATGACAAGAACCACGTGGTATTCAGGTCCAATAGACGAGTCATGCCCAATAGCTGTACTATTTGCTCACGGCACTTTCTTTCAAGGAGAGCTTTCTCTATTTCGCTCGGAGTGATGTCTGCGAATAGGCTGGCCATAGCGCAATAGCAGGAAGAGAAATAGAATTCCGGCAACAAGTGCTAGAATTAATGATATGCCACCAAACACCGAATGTGCAAAGTTCTGGATGATTCCAAGTATTGCCTGGAAAGGTGCTAACAGACCAGTGCAGATGCTCTTAAATACATGTACAATTCCCGTTCTATCAGACATGTTAAAGATACGTGATATCATTTCTACAAAATGTATAGGGCAGTTTGTACGTATTAAAGTCTGTATCTCAGCTGAAGTCCTTGCTACTTGTAGATCATAGGTTTCTTTGGCCGAGGTCAAAGGCACTGTTTGCTGTAAAAGCATGGCTTTCATTCTGCTCAAAGTATCAAATCTTATAAAAGAGACGTTCAGCGAAGGCCATAGAGGCGACTCCCTGACTGTGCCTATTGGGGGAAACAATACTTGCATACAGCAAGTGACCCTGGAGTTGACCGTTACTAGATATGGGATGCCTGGCAACATTCTGTAGAAACTCTGATCATTCAACATGAGGTAACTCCCATTAGAAAGTTGTCCAAACGTTGGATTAATCACAGCAGCTGGTGTACCCTGCTGATGGCAAGACAAATTTGCCACAGAACCATTACAAGCCCCCTGTAAAGAAATGTCCTGACATATAAGCGAACCGCTCAGAGCACTTTTACAGCGTGTACCGCTCAAAAACACTTCAAGATCCCCACTCCAACATCTATGTGTATACGGTAAATCCCAAGATGTCTTAATGTATTCCTTACCCAACCTTTCATATTTGCCTGCTTGCATTTGTCTGAGGCAATACTGAAGCTGAAAAGTAGTCACAGGTAATGTTATTTTGCCATGAATAAGCCATTCTGTAGCTGGTTTTTCTGCCACTGTGAATGGTAATTTCTCCAGTTTTTCAATGCTCAGCACTGTATACTTTGCTCCTCTTTGTGCCAATTCGATCTGTTTATCAGTTAGATTGTATTCTGCAAACAGAGCTGACGTGTTGATGAAACGCCAAGGCACATAGCCCGCTCACAAAGATTGCAGCGTCCAGCTCAATGACACTATAGAACGTAATTGAGATTGACCTTGTTGTAACATCGCCAAATCTTGTTCTAGAATGTCGATAGCAGAGGATACAATGCCATCCAATGAATATATTCTGGAGGACAAAGTTGTTAACCCATTGTCGACCACAGAGAGAGTTTTCTCTAAATTAATACGATCAAGTTCACGTATTCGTTCTGCGGCCTCCATCTGTGACACTTTCCATGCTTCATTATAGGCAGCATAAATGCTGGCATACATGAAACAATTTTGACGCGGTTTTCTTGGTCCAAGCAAGAATTCCCTAAGGTCTGCGTCCTCTTTAAGTAAGGATAAGTGTTGTTTCACATCCTGTAGTGTAGACTTATGCAGCCAATCGAGGCATAATTTTCCTACACTGTATGTTGTTACTACCCCCGGATGTTGTCTTTGGACATATCTTGGGTCTGGCCTATGAATAGTAAAGCCCTGAGTTTTATTCAGGAATCTTTCCTGACAGTTGTTTGTGTCTGTGGGCCAGATCAACCAATTCTTCCAATCAGGATTAGATCTGTTGAGTTGTAGTATATTGTCAACTGTCACCACTGCCTTTGTATCGTTATCACTGGCAGGTGTTGGCACAGAAGATGTTTTCATCTCTTTGATCTTGGCTAATCCAAGACAAGATGTTTGTTGGACGGTTTCATTCAAAAACAGTATTTGTTCAGGGATTATACAGGCTCTAAATAAAGCTTCTATACCCTGTACTTGCCAAGCTTTACTACCCCAGACGGTTTTTGTCTCTATTGTGTCTTTCCATAAGTCGAAACCCTGTCTAGACAGTTGGGCAATAAATGCTGCAGAGTAAATCTGTTTGGTATTTGTTAACATAATTTTCAGTCCTGTTTTGTTTACATTTTTATAGTAAAACGTTTCTGGGTCAGATGTATTGTATCCTGAAAAATATGGAAACTTACTAGCAAATGTTCTTGACCTACCTTGTGGTGGTGTAGGACAATGTTCCCATTGGTTAAACATAAACACATTTCTTGGACATGCAGTTTTATGCAAATAATGATGACCATAGTGGTTATAACAATACATTTGTTCATAGTCTGATGAACCCTCCAAATATTCATTTTTAGAAAATGCAGCAGATTTTTCTAGATCAAACATTATGTCGTTAACAGTCTCAAAGTCCCAATCATCTGAATAGGTACTGGACGTAATTAGATCACTTAGTGAAATTTTAAACAAATGTGGAATGTTCAAATGTTCATTTGGGCCGAAGATATCATAATCTTTTTTGTCCCACACTATACCATCCTGTATAGGAACGGCTGTGATATTCACTGATGACAAGTCTCTTTCTTCACGATGGGAAGATTTATGAGGTTTCAAACTTACGTTTACGTATTTTCCTTCAATGTTCACATGGATGTATCTGCCACTTATAAGCACGCTTACAGTTGTTACCAAAGCTAGCCATAGCAGGAAAACAAAAAGTCCAGATGTAATCCAGAGTTCAATCCATGGAGAAACCATATAAGTCTTTTTCAGAAAGTGAATAAAGTCTTGTACTTGCTGCTTGATTTGGAATGATGCTGGCGTCGTTTAGGTTCGCTTGGATCTTCTGAAAATGTATCAAAGTTAATGAAATAGCCAGAAGCAGTTCTGTCAATTGTTGGAATTGCATCAGGATTTGTAGAAATCACAGGAACCAGTTCATCACTTGCCACGTTGGTGTAGACAGGTGTATTTGTACTTGGTTGTCAAGAGGGATGAGTTCCATAGCATGGTTGCTTAGTCCTCCATCAGTTACAGCTGAATTCTCGATAGTTATCAGTCTTTCAGTCTGAACCTCTTGGATAGTAGCGAGAGGAGTCCGTTTGCTACTAGGTCAGAGTACACGAGGCCTACTGTTTAGTATTGGCCACATACTGTGGTTTGATCAGGTTGATGGACACAAATCTTTTCTCCTTTCTTCCAGCAAGGGGCGGCAGAAGTACTGTTCTCGTTCCTTGAATTGCTAGAACAGGTACTGCTTGTCTGTAAGAAGGTCCAAATTCCTTCTTGTCCGCAATCTTTTCTCTGACTAGATCCCCAACTTTTGGAATCCAGACAGGCCTTGCTGGGACCGCCGATGTTTCCCCAGTGGTGGTTGGCTGTAGGAATACGTTGCTTTGTTTCATTCTTAGTTGATTCAGTTCCTGTAAAACAGCCAAACGATCTTTGATATCAAACGATTTATTTTCCACCACTGTGCCTACGTGTTCAAGGTCTGGTACCCACATTCTTGTCCCAAATAGGACCTCATATGGAGTGACCCCCCCTAGAGAACTTCTTGGCAGGTTGTTCATTGAGCGCTGTACGCCATTGAGGTGTTTGATCCACCCATCACCCGAACCTAATACCCTAGCTGTTATAGACTGCTTTATGTCCCGGTTTTTCCTTTCCACAACCGAATTTCCCTCAGGATGGAATGGAGAGGAGTACCGCAATGAAACGCCCAGACTGGCCATGGCTTCTTTGTAAGCCCGAGAGCTAAACGCAGGATCCTGGTCAGAATGTAGCGTGCCTATTGCGTATGTGCCGATAAAGACTCGCAAATCTTTTATAACAGTTTGAGCGTCAGCCGAGCGCTGAGGCCATAACCATAGCAACCTAGAGCATGAATCCACTGCAACCATGATATATTTATAGTTACCGTCCCTTTGCAAGTGACCGCAGTGGTCCAGGTAAACACAAGCTAATGGTTTATCTGAGATTAACAGGGGTGTCTGCGCAGGACGTTTCACTGTTGAGACTTTCATCTGTTGGCAAATATCACATTCTAAAACATAGTTTTTAGTTTGTTTCCGAATGCCAGGCCACCAATATCTTTGCTTGAGTAAAGATACTGTTGCAGAAACACCTGCATGGGCAGAAGCTATCCTTTCGTGTGCTGCTAGGATTAGTCCTAATCTGCGTTCCTTGTTTGGAATTACCCTATCCCCCACTCCAGGGATTCGAGCAAAAGGAACGTTGTTCGCATCAATTACATAAGAGTACTTGAGTGGAAACTTTTTTAGTAACGCTGCACTGCTGCCTTTGCTTGAAGCATTGACAGCCAACATTATCTCACCGTCTATTTTTGTTTTTGAACGAGTGATCGCAGCTACGGAAGCCGTCTGAACAGCCCCCTTTGCGGCTTTGTCAGCCAATGAATTCCCTGCAACATGAACGCCATCACATTGATGACTCAGTGTGTGTATCACGTGAGCCTTTGGTAGTTCGTCTTTCAACTGAACTACTTGTTCCCAAAGCAATTTATGCTTTATTGTGCCACCTTTCGCATCTTTGAAACCATTTTCAAGCCAGTTTCGTATATAGTCATTATGCGACTGAACACAGTAAAAGGAATCGCACACTATCAGTGTGGGGAATTCTCGATCCGTACTTTCAAGTGCCAGTTTGAATGCTTGTAGTTCAGCTCGCTGAGCTGTACAATCTCCTAGTGACTGAGTTTTTGTGACCATAGGTCTGAAGATGCCATTTCGCATGCGACCTTTAACGATAGCACACGCTGCACTGTAAGCTTGCTTACTCCCTGTTGCGGGTTGTGCGGATCCGTCAGTGTAAATTATGAATTCGTACTGATTGAGAGGCAGAATCTCAGTGGGCAGAGGACACTCTTGTTCACATTGCAGGAATGCTTGTGTTTTTAAATCTGGATCAAAAACATATTCAACATCCGTTGCAGCAAGAGAATTAACCCATTGTATCCATCTTGGATGCAATGCTTTGGCATTTGGAATGCTCGCTTTTGTGACCGCTTCTAAAGCTTTTACTGGGGTTACGACAATAATGCATTTCCCTTGGGCTAAGGCTCTTTCTTTTGCTACAGCGGTTTGAACTGCCCTCAGAATTTTTTCAGTAGAACTGAAGCGCATTTCCGCTTGTGTGTACAAATGGGATTTGTATGCGATTGGTATTTTCTCACCCTCATTGAAGGTTAAGTAGGTGAATCCACATTGACCCAAAATTATTCGGATCACCAAATTTCTTTGACTTACACGTGTTTGTAAGTGATTTGTTGCTAACATGTTAGCCTGTAGTGAACGCAAAATTTCTGTGTGTTCATTTGTCCAATTTTTGATTGAAAAATCAGGTTTGATTAATGCATAGAGAGGTTTAACACTTTCTGCATAATTTAGAATGTATGTTCTTCCAAAATTGAGGAAACCCAGGATGGATTGTAAGTGTTTTAGCGTCTTTGGAGGTTGGAGCAGCGCACATTTCTTTAGAAAGTTAGCCGTCAAGCTCTTGCCTTCACTTGAAAGCTCATATCCCAAAAATAGGACATTGAGGTGGGCAATTGGGGACTTTTTATAGTTGAACTTGTAGCCCTCAGAGGCAAAACCCAGTATAATGGTGCTCACCCTGTTCAAGTGTTTTTCCAGGTTGTCATCTGTCAGATAGATGTCATCGACATAGGACAATGCCTCGTTGTCATAAATTTGTAGTAACTCCGTTACCCTCGCTGAGAATAAACCTGGGCTGTTCTTGAACCCTTGTGGGAGTCGACAAAAGTGACGCTGGGTCCCCATTATGGAGAATGCTGTTAAGTACCTGCTTTCAGGTGCTATGTTTTGACAAAAGAAACCATTTGAGATGTCTAATGTTGTTTTATATTTTTTACGCACAATGTTATTCATTAATGCTGTGCTATGTGCATTTTGCACTGCAAAAGTTTTAGAACAAGTATTTAAGTGTCTGTAATCCAAATCTAGACGATATGTATTGTCTGGTTTGGAGACAGGAAACAAAGGATTGTTCATTGACGAGGTGCATGTTTCAATCACCCCTTGATATTCAAGTTGATCTAAGATCTCCCTGACCTGTTTTTTAGCTTCTTGCTTTATTGGATACTGCCTTTGTGCAGTTGGTTCATGTTTCAGATGTATTTTGTGGTGAGGTGAGTCCTCATCCCATCCTACATGATTTTTATATAATGCTGGGGCCTGGGCCACTGCCCATTTCCTGGCATATGTATGTCTTAGATTAATTGGAATAGGTTGGAGAAGGCAGGCATAATAATGTCCTCGCCGTGTGGGCACTCCCTGGCAAATTGTGGTGGCCAGTATTTTTTCTGCTAGAAGTATGTCATAGCCCTTTGATAGTCTTTCCCAAAAAAGTGCTTTCACCTCTCTAGGTTTGTCTCCCTCCATCCGGAGCGTTATGTCATATAACTTTAGTGGAGTACTAACCGTGGTGTCTACAGTCTCTACTGTAATGTACTCATTCAAGTCCACTATCTCCAGAAGTTCCTTCAGGTTCTGGCGAGCTATTGTGACTTCTGCTGCACTGTCCAGCATAATCTGAGCCCATTCTCCGTTCTTGAGTTGTGTTCTCAGTATTCTCGGCATGTCTGATATTCAGACCTGCTACTTTCTTTTTGGAGAATTGAGGATTTGCTTTAGTTTTTGGAGCGTGTTTGTCGTCTTTCGATTTCACGCGTTCTTCTCTATGTTCTGTTCGTCCTCTTCTTTCCAAGATCTGAAAGGGACGAGAGGAAAGTGTATCAGTATCTTGATACCTGTCAGGCTTTCTCAAATTATCCCTATTCCTAAGGTTATACCTCCTTTCAGAGGGCTCCTTTTGAGGAGACCTACCTCGGGATTGAGAACGTTTCTCGTTTGAATTTTATTTATTAGTTTCCGACTTCTTTTTAGAAGATGTAGGAGTTTGTTTAATAGAGTCCTTCTCAGGACTTTCAGATAGTTTCGGTTTCACTGGTCTTCCACCCAAACTATCTCTGCCTAATTCTGCATAAGATTGTTCTATTATTCTGGGTAGCTCTGTTTGATGTTCTGTAACATCAAATTCCCTTAATTTTTGTCGGATCGCCACTGCTGCTGCCTCCCCTTTAATATTAGATAATATTATTGCTGAGACCTGGTCGAAATTTTTCAGTAATTTCATACCTAAATTTAGAGCAGGCTCTGCCCCGTATTCATTTTGAATTTGTTTCAGGACATCAGGTATTACTGCAATTGACGGAATGCCGTGTGTTTTAGTATAGATGGCAGCAAAGACTGAGCCCCAAGTGGTGCAGTCTTCCAGTTGTGGTGTGATCCCCATCGGTAAACTGATGGTTAGGATTCTGTGTTTCTCATGCGGGCTAGTATTTGGAAATACTGCTTCGATTTGAGTAATTTTTTGAGCTATCCAAAATGGAATTTGCTCACGTTTTGTGGGCATTTTACCCATGACTGCGTATAGAGTCTGTGGTGTAATTTTTAGTGTATTCCCCTGGTGAGGAGTTTGATTTGGAATTGTTAATGGTGGTTGGACTGTGAAAGTCCACATGACATATTTTACTAATTGTCTGTAGATTTTTATTAACCCTGTTAGTTGAGTAAGTAGTTCCTCATCTGACATTATGTCAAGTTCAGGATGAGGTGTGTAGCCGGCTAGAATCGGCCATGTTGCTCCTGGTCTACCTAGTGAACCGAGCCTGGTAATGTTTCTGTGATGTTTTAGGGCGCCTTTAAACCAGAGCTGATACTCTTGGTATGTTAATGGAATCTCAATATCCTCGAAAGGAATGTATTCCTCTGGTGGTTCATCTTCTTTGTAGAAGTGAAACATGTGTGTTACTGAATTGGATTCAGGAAATATTACCCATGAATAGAATACCTCTGTCTGAAAGGATTCATGTGCCTCTATCACGAAAACTGCTCTACCTCCTCTTGGTGGTAGGCCATGTTTTATAAGTTTTAGAGTAATGGCTCTCCTTAAGTTTGGAGCGATGTCAATGACACCCTCCTCAGCTTCATTTAAACCTGTGTTGTTAAAAAATGCTTCTTGGGCTTGATCAGCCACAGCTACACTGTTTCCGGCGTCTTCAGTCATTTTTTTTATTTTTTAAATGTAGAACAAGTTTCAAGGAAACAAAGATAAGGTGCACAATATTTTGGGACACTGTATCCTTCAACGTTGAGCAAACCAAACAGCTAATATATAGGGTACTGCCCTATGTAGCTGTGGCAGATATTTAACCCTGCCCACTCCAGACGTCTTTTGGAGTATATGGGTAGGGGTCTCTGAGAGAAAAAGCACGGCTGAGTTACTCAGTATCTAACGTTGAATTACTGCCTTACCAAACCGTTGGGCGCCATGTAGTGTAGCTCCTATTTCCCTAATAGGCTCTGCGCATTGGAATAATATATCCTATAGGTTTGACATAGGACTGAGGTCGGTATGTCCCTATCGAGTATATTAAACTTAATTACTTGTGCCAGCTAGCTCAGAGGCCACTAGAAACTTCTTGACGACAAGAAGGGAGTAGTTTCTGGCAGCCGCAAAACATGACCACTTTGTTTCCCTTTAGAATCAGAACGCGTCCCAGAGTCATAGAAACAATAGATAACTATTTCACTCAGCTCAGTCGTGCATGCTTAGTTTTCCTCAAAGTTACACAGAAAGAACAGACGGGCGTTTCAATAAAAGATTTATTGAATAGTCTTGTTTCTGGTGTAAGTTAAATGTGCTGTTACGATCACAAGACAGTATGCAAGATAAATAATGTACAGGGTGAGCAGTAGAAATAAATAATACTGCAATAGCATTATCTTTTTAGCATATATGCGTTTACATAAAATGACACAAACTAAAAATGCGAGTACTCATACGATGCGTTTCTAACCTAGTTCTACCCCAATGTACCTAACCTGTCCTAGGTGTAGGGAAAGGTATGAAGTAGGTGAAGTATTCCTTACTATAGTATACTAAGAGTATGTTAAGCCTAGTATGCCTAGTATGCCAAGAGTCCCTCTAGGTTCTAGTCAGCTCCATACCTGAAGAATGAGAGAGGTAGGAATCTCTTTCCAGACTCGAACTCCAACACCCCACAAGGGAAGTTAGATCACTGGAAGCTGGACTCTCTGCGTGCAGGAATGACAGCGTCTTTTCAGTGCATCCGGCCGGGAAACGGGCTCCTCTGAAGTCGAGGTCTCCTCTGATTTACAGGGGCTAGGGAAGGTATATTTATACCTGAGAGGCACCTAATAATGTTGGCATTGACGTGAGTCGGACAGCGGAAGACGTCAGGAATGAACCCCTAAGGAATAATGGTTCATGCATAATATATGAGTCCTTGAAGAAATCAATAGTCCTGGGCTAGGGAAACTCCCGCAGCCTAAGGGTCTGTTTTTTCATGAACTCGTTGTGACGTTAGGGTGGACGGATGTCGGAGACCATGCATGTATTTGGAGTGCACGGTTTATGCCTAAATAAGGACTGGGATTTTATGCCTATATAAGGGCAGGGCGAATTGTGCCTATATAAGGACATGATTATAGAAAGCCAGGTTATGGACACCCTAAGAAGAATACAACATGATGATGTCCTCTTGTCCCTCTCCGAACCATCTAGGTCCCTTCCTCCTTTGCAACTGGAGCTGGAGAAATTCGAGGCAGTGGCGGGCTTCAAGATAAACCTCGGCAAATCATATATACTCAATCTCACTCTTCCGAAAGCGGAAGCGCGCGCGCTGCAGCTACACACCCCTCTCCAATGGACCGCTTCCTCAATACAATACTTAGGGATTCAGTTAACACCCCGGGTCGAGGGGCTCTTTAGTGCTAACTTCCTATCCACTCTCACCCCCATCTAAACAGATCTTGCGAGGTGGAAACCTCTTTTCCTTTCCTGGCTTGGCCGCATTCACGCTGTTAAAATGACACTCCTTCCTAAGTTCCTGTATCTATTCCAAGCTTTACCCATAGAACTAGAAAGAGACTTTCTTCGCAGTGTTAAATCCATGATTCTCCGCTACATCTGGCAGGGGGGACGCGCTCGCTTCTCTTTTACAATATTACGCCACCCCCCGTGCAGAGGGCGGAGTGGGACTACCCGACCTTGCATTATACTATAAGGCAGCTCAACTAAGGGTGCTGACGGAATGGTCCAAACGAGAGTCCGAAAAACATTGGCTCCATATGGACTGTTCCATAACGGGGAGAACCATTTGGGACATAGTGTGGCGGCCCAAGAAGGATAGGCCTAAGAACGCATACATTAGCACCCCTACACGCACCACCTTGAAAGTGTGCGTCTCGATAGCGAGTAACGAGCAGTGGACTTCATTCCCCTCACCATTTACGCCCCTCCACTTTAACCCAGCTTTCCCCCCGGCCCTGCATGAGGGACCCTTTGATGCCTGGAGAGAAGGAGGTTGCCTAGCTCTGACACACCTCTTCCATAACGCAGACCCCCTCACCTTTGACAATTGCAGAAGAGACTATGGCCTGGAGAACCCAGAACGGTATCATTACACTCAACTGCTATACTGGGCCCTCACTCCACAGGTGCGGGAAGCAGCCACCCGCCCCCCCACAAAATTTTAGACTTTCATTTCAAAAGCCACCACCATGAAAGGGGTAATCTCATTCATATATAATTATCTACTCACCACTACACTCTCCCCACAGCCACGTTACATGAACATGTGAGAGGGCATTCTCCAGCGGGATATCTCAGACGGGGAATGGTCGCGGCTATGGACTGACATCACGAGATTCAATCACTCCATAGAGCTGCGGGAAGCCCATCTCAAAACTATGATGGATTGGTACCTTCACCCCTCCAAGCTCAAACAGATCTTTCCTAACAACTCTGATAGATGCTGGAGGAGATGCGGGCTCTTAGGCGACTTCAAACATATATGGTGGGATTGCCCTCCTATACGCCCATTCTGGGAAGACATTCTAACACACATCAAAGATATGTTAGGCTACCCCATCCCTACCTCCATGGCAGAAATCCTTCTGGGTCTCCGCAACCCAGCCCTTGAACATCAGACCCGAGCGGACAAAGCAATCATATGGTTATGCATAGGTGCGGCTAAAGTAACCATAGCAACCGCCTGGAAACGGAAAGAAGCCCCGGCGATTTCCCTCTGGCATTCTCACCTGTGGAAGTTGCTCAGCCTCGAAAGAATGTCGGATATCTTCCAGGACAACTATAAAAATTTTGAATACAAATGGGGACCACTGGTTACCTTTCTCTCACAAGGTTTGCCCTTGGCTGTCTGTCCTCCCTCTGTTAGAGAACTGCATCTCTTTCAATTTTGACCCACCTAAGATCACTCACTGTCAAGCACACCAGTATGATTGAGCCGCCACCATTGTTTGCGGGGGGAGGGATGGGTTTTTGTTACTTATTTTCAGGGTATTGTTTCTTAGGGGAATTTACCTACCTTACATTGCTCCTTCCCATTGGAAGGGTATGACAGAAGCCCATAACAAAAGGAAGATGAGTTGAACAGTTAATTTTGTTTTTTAATAGACACTGGAAAATGGACCAAGCCTTTATACCATTAGAAACTATACCTTCCATACTTGCATTACCCTATGAGACACTGGCCGGGACATTGGCCATGTAATATGCTACTGCTCAAACCCTCCTTGTGCGTTCTATACCAGAGCTCACTGCGATGAGCGATGTGATGGCTATATCTTGGTGATGTATTGGAAAAATTTTCAATAAACATAAGTTTGACAAAAAAAAAAGCGGGGATTGACTGATTGCAGTATCCCTTGATTCATGGTGCTTGGCGTTATGTGTCTTAGCCCTTTCTGTTGATGATTGTTTTTCAATCAATTAACCTCGTGGTGCTGTTATAAATTCTGTTCTGAATTGCTGGATGTTCATGAAGTAAGTGCTATAGTCACCTGTAGGTAATAGATGAAAGTAATAAATGAAATGTGGCACGAGGGGACGGTACGTAGTCACTAAGAGAGTATCCTACAAGTAAGTGGAATGTGTCTTTTAAACGTGCAGAGACATTAGAGGACGCGTTGAGTAGGATTCTGGGGCATTGTGAGCCTCGCTATCGGAAATACGAATAATGTTAGTGTAAACAGTGATACATTCACAGCAATAGGTGGCATTTTATGATGGATTGATGTAAAAACGCTTCTCACTAGAAAAAATGCACTCTTATATTAAAGATGACTATACAGCACCAGACCAATCAACGGACAATGAGTCAACAGGAGACAACTCTACTGATAACTCAGATCGGAGCGGTGACGACGCACCCCAACCACGAGGAGGGAGAAACCAATACAGGCACCAACAGCATAGAAGACCAAATGTCATCTAAAAGTGTCCAAACTGGTTCTGTAATTTTTTGGAGTCACGAATATACCCCGGTGCCTGAGTGTAGCGTTGCGATGGGGCCGCAAACCTTTCCAGGAGTTCAAAAACCTATTTCCAATAATACTACTATTTCTTTTTAACAACACACTACTTCTACACATACTACTGACTTAGAAAAACTTAATTTAGTAACATATCACTTATATATAAGTTACGATTTCACATTTTAAATCCACAGTTAAGTTTCAACCCTTCCCCCATTCTGCTTAATCCCAATTTCCATAGTAACATCTTCTGCAACATTCAACTGTACTGGCAGGTCACAAGTTCAACATATTTTCAAGCTCAGCACAGTAGCTTACAAATGCAAATAGCAGGTGTAGTTGACTTTTGGAAAATATTACCTTATCCATTCTACTCTACATTACAAAATTTTTTAATAACCAATAAGAAAGATGCTTCTTTAGGAAAGTAACATGCATCCTATTTCTGAGTGTACAGTGTTCATGAACAGCCAAACAGTTATCTGCTTTTTCAAAAACAGCATCTTCTCCACCATTTTAAATACCTGTCATTCTACCAACTGACTACCTCAGCTACAGACATCTTTCATTACTTCCAGACATCCCTTCAATAAGCTTAGAGTATGGATTGTAGGGCACAGCTATATTGTCTTGTGCAAAAGGTTTGCTGAACACAGAGGTATTGACAAAGACCTAGCTTTGCAAAATGTGGATATTAAATGCATTGCACAGAGGGGATTGAAGTGACACCAATTGATACCTTTGGTTAAAACCTTTTTGTACCTCCAACGCACTGACCTCATGATTGAGCACTGTGGTGGCAATGCCCTAGGCACATTGACTGTAGTAGGACTGGAAATGCTCATGAAGGATACCTTTGCACAATTTATGTTGCTCAAACAGAAATGGAAGTGGTCAAATCAATTCTGTCCACAGACTGTAAAAGCTAGAAAGAATGTCACTAAAGCTTTTCTGCTTACCTCAGAGACCATAGGATGGGCTCCATCTATAACAACAATCTACGTTTTGATATGGATGACATCTACAGAAGTTATGGAGTACACTTCACAGATCAAGGGAACAGAGTCTTTCTCAACAACCTTCAACTGTACATCCTCACTTACATGTAGCTACAAAAAACTCATAATGAAAACAAGGGCTCTTTTTTAGAGCCACCCTATAACACAATAGTGAATCTTATTTTTTTTTAAACATACATTCTCTTTTTTAATTTTTTGTGGATTCGCGAACCCGTCGCAAATTTGCAAAAGCACAAATTCAATGTACTACAACACAATACACTTTTCACGTTTAACTTTTAATTTTTAATTTTATATATTTTAACTAACTCTATCAAACTTAATCTTAATATTAACTTCAATCTCACTAACACTATAGTTCACAAATGCAACACTTTCTTCTAAATTATATACTAATAAATTATTTATTTGAGGTGGATCCACGAATCCAACGCGACGTTACACGGTGGGGCCCCACTGAGAGCCGCGATGGGGTCATGACTCCAAAATTGAGAGAAAAAAAACCCCCCACTTCCATTACTCGGTATCCGCCCCAGGGACCCCATCCCCCAGGGCATGCTCCCACATTGGGGACTGTGGGGGGAGCCCCAATGCCCCCATAGTCCCTGCTGGCTCCCTGCCTCTGCGGGAGCCACCATTGCTTTCGGACAAAGGGAGCTGTTGACCTGCAGCTCCCTTTCCCCAAAAGCAAATTTGCTTCGCTTCATGGAAGCGAGAGCAGTTTTCCTGCTCTCACTTCCATGAAGCGAAGCAGAAGTTTGCAATGGCAGTGTGGGAGTAGTGCTCCTGCCCTGCCATTTCAAACTGCAATGTCCTGGGGGTGGGTACCCAGGGACATTGCTGGAGGGGGGTGGTCCCCAGGGCTAAGGAGGATACCAGGAGGGGGGCCGTGTAGCCCCCTCCCAACTTGTACATAGCCCTGGGGAGGTGGCGGTCCCCGGGGCCGGGGTTCAGCAACAGACCCCATATTAGAATAAAGTGCGCCCTGTGCAGTTGGTGGTCCCCGGGGCAGTGTGTGGGGGCTCAAGCCCTTCCACACATAATGTTAAAAGGTAGCCCCAGGGAGGTGGTGGCCCCCAGAGCTTGGGGGGGCCCTTGGAGCCCCCCACCCATATTAAACTAATGCCCCGGGGAGGTGGCGGCTCTTAGGCACCGTGGGGGGAGCAGGAGCCCCCCAGGCAGTTTTTTTTTAAACCCCAGGGAGGTGGATAGAAATTTCAACAAAATTCACAGACCCTATGCAAATCCTGATGATTGTGTTTTTAAAAAAATGCTTTTTTGGCCCTCGAGGTCCCTGTGGAACACTTGACCAGGCCTAGGGTGTCAGGGTATTTCTACCCTGCCCCTTTCCTTGTTTTATGACCTTTTTTCTTGTGACTCAGTTCAACCGAGTCACAAGATGGCTACCAACACTTTTTGGTTTAGAGTGTTGGCCGCCAATCAGAATCAAGCTCAGGCTCTGGAGGGTTCACAGATCCACTGAGGTCACCAGATATATAAAGATTTTTAAATATGAATATTTCAGGAACTATTAAATGGATTTACACCATTTAAAAGAAAGCACACGTTCTGAACCAAGAGCTGCCTTTCTGCCAAATTTGGTGTAATTCCGTTCAGCAGTTCGGGCTGTAGCTTTGTCTAAAGTTTCCTAAGGAAATGAACATGGAGAAAATGCGTTTTGGGACCCCTCTTTTTTGTCGGCCCCCACTTGATGAATCACCCCAAAACTGTCAAGATTGGAGCTGACATGAGTGAACCATTAGTTTGGAAAATTTTGCGAAGATTCGTCAAACGGCGCCAAAGTTATTGGCAAAAGAAAAAATGTTTTTCCTATGGAAAATATTTCCTAACTACAACTACCTACTGTCGACCGCCAGTAGGTTATGTACATATATATATATATATTCACTGAAAAAACCATAGGTTTCAGGGACGTTATAGTTAGAAATTAGCATTTAAAAAACCTTAGAAATTCACTGAAAAAACCATAGGTTTCAAGGACGTTATAGTTAGTTGGACATTTCACTCGTACAAAACCATAGAAAGTCCGGCTTTATAGTTAGTTCACCTAACCATAACTCGCGCCCCCGCAATGCACTGCTGACATCACATATTACATAATTCATGACATGGTCAGTGACATTACTGATGACATCACTGATGACATCTCAAATGACATCACTGATGACATCATCCAGTGACTGTGTGTTTTTATAAAATTTAAATATGTTTTATATATATGCCAAGGTGTATTGAAGAATGAATGGGTGTTTAAGTGTCTGGATGGATGATTTAGTAGGTGTGTGACTGACTGTATAAGTAAGGGATTAATTGTATCTTACTGAATGCATGTGTTAGTGACTGATACAGACATTCACACAGTTTAGTTTGTCAGTTGGTGTGTTACCGGTTGCATCAGTTGGTGAGTAGCTAGATGAGGATCTATATGGGTTATTGATTGGTTGTCTGAGTATCTGTATGGGTGCCTGAATGTCGGTATGGGTGGGTGGGGGGGTATAACTCTGTGCATAGATGTGTGAGTGATGATTCACTGGGTGTATGGGTTCAAGAGTGCATCTGTGAAGAGCTGTATGGGTGGGTGAGTGTGTGTATGGGTGTTTTGGTAAGTGAATGGATGCCTCAGTGGTACATGTGTGAGTAACTGCATATGTGAAAGGCAGTATATGTGAGTGTTGGAGTGTATAAATGACTATATGTGAGAGTGAGTGATTATGAGAGTGGCTGTATGGATCAGTGTGTGCTTGTATTTGTTATTGTAGAAGAGTGTAAGTATGTGTTAGTATATGTTTAAATAAGTGAGGTAGTGTGTGTATAACTGTACAGGTGAGTAAATGGGAGTGTGATTGATTCTTTGCATGACTGACTAGGTGTGTGAGTAACTCTATGAATGAGTGGCGTGTGTGAGTGTCTGTATAGATATGTGAGTGCATATGATAATGCCGTATTGATGGCTGACTGCATGTATGAGTGACTGTATGGGTGAATGAGTGGATGTGTGTGTAGATCTAGGAATTAGTGAGTGGGCATGTACTAACTGGTATTGGTGTGTTTATGGTTTCGAAAATGATAGTGTGTATTTTAGAGTGGGTGTATCAAGGGTTATATTAGGGTGTGATGAGGTGCATCATATTTTCACGTGGATGATGTCATCAGTGATGTCATCAGTGATGTCATTTGAGATATCATCAGTGATGTCATCAGTGTTGTCACTGACCATGTCTTGAATGATGTAATATGTGAAGTCATCAGCAGTGCATTGTAGGGCACGAGTTATAGTTAGGTGAACTAACTATAACGCCGGAATTTCTATGGTTTTGTACGAGTGAAATGTCGAACTAACTATAACGTCCCTGAAACCTATGTTTTTTTCAGTGAATTTCAAAGGTTTTTTAAATGCTAATTTCTAACTATAATGTTTATTAAACCTATGGTTTGTTCAGTAATTTTGTTTTTGTTTTTTGTGATATTTTGTAAGTTTAATATCCTAAAAATAGTTTTTGTTATTAAAATTATATAATGTCTTCTGTTTTCTTACATATAAATATTTTTTTTTTTAGAAAAAGTGGAGTTGTCCACCCATTGTGTACCTATCTTGGTGGGTGTGCGGATTGAAGCCGACATATTGGCAAAGTCGTGAAGGATGCACGTTTGGTTAGCGACAGGTACATGGTGCCTGGCCCCGTGTAACGGCATATATGTATGGGGTCGCGTTGGGTGCATGTTTGGTGTGCGACGGGTGCGCGGTGCTGGCCCCGCGTAACGTCATATACGTATGGGTCGCGCCTGGTGTGTGTTTGGTGTGCAATGGGTGTGCGGTGCCTGGCCCCGCGTAACGTCATATACGTATGGGGTCACGCCGGGTGTGTTTTTGGTGTGCGACGGGTGCGCGGTGCCTGGTCCTGCGTAACGTCATATACGTATGGGATCGCGTCATGTGCGCGTTTGGTATGCGACGTATGCGCGGTTCCCCACCTCGCGTAAAGTAATGAATGTGTGCGGTCACGCTGGGTGCGTGACTCCCGCGGAAATTTTTTTATGTTGAAAACTATGGGCCCGATTCACAGAACTAACTTAAGACAGAATCCTAAACTTACTACCATTTTGGGATTCACAGAAGGCACTTACTCATTTTGGTATTCACAGAAGGCACTTACTTACTCATTTTGAGTAACTTACTCATTTTGTGTAACTTACTCATTTTGGTATTCACAGAAGGCACTTACTCATCTATGAGTAGGTGCCTTCTGTGAATACCAAAATGAGTAACTGACTCATTTTTAGTAACTTACTCATTTTGTGTAACTTACTCATTTTGGTATTCATAGAAGGCACTTACTCATTGATGAGTAAGTGCCTTCTGTGAATACTAAAATGAGTAACTGACTCATTTTTAGTAACATACTCATTTTGTTTAACGTATTCATTTTGGTATTCACAGAAGGCACTTACTCATTGATGAGTAAGTGCCTTCTGTGAATACCAAAATGAGTAAGTTACACAAAATGAGTAAGATTACACAAATGAGTAAGTTACTCAAAACGAGTAAGTGCCTTCTGTGAATACCAAAATGAGTAAGTGCCTTCTGTGAATACCAAAATGGTAGTAAGTTTAGGATTTTGTCTTAAGTTAGTTCTGTGAATCGGGCCCAAAATGTATACAAGTTGAATATGTATATTAGACCAAGAGATTATGTAAACTAATTATGAAAATTGTATATTTCTAATTGCAAAAAAGTTATATTACTGTTAAATATACTTTCGCGAAGTCGCGTCGGGTGCGCGCTGGGTGCGTGCTGGGTGCACGATTCCCATGTGACCTGAAAAGAAAGCATTTTATTGGTTCATAAGGTTTTCCATTCTAGAACTTGAAGGACCCCACCCATTTTTCTCATTATTTCTACAGCATCCCAGGAGACACACCTGCTGTGTTTTTGGAGCTGATTTGTACATTTGTTTGGTGTTTTCCTTTTTCTTCTGATATGGCTTCTACTACTCCTGTGGTGGATATTCCTTTTGAAGAAGAGGAAGAGGACATTCCATAAAAAAAAAGAAAGGAAAGCATTGTCTAGAAATTCTTCACAATTCCACCTAGAGAAAAGAAAGTCAATGCACGAAAAGTCAGTTGTACTCTATGCCCAAGAGTACTGTCGAGGGGGAGTGATAAAAATACTCCTGTGGAACATCCAGCATGTATAAGCACCTGAAGACTATTCACCCTCGACCATTTGCACGGGAATAACTGTGACGTGCGCAAGAACAAAGGCAGCAGGATGACCAGGGAGCTGGTCCAAGCACATCTGGAGCCTCAAGCTCCTGATCTCGAGGCCCGGACATCCGTCCTCAATTTGGAAATCTAAAACAATTTTGCTTGAAGTGCAACATTGTCCTTTGCTGTGGGGAGAAATCCGTAGATGCTGTGGTTTCTGCGGCAAGAAACCTCCACTGTTCATTTTTTCTTTTTTTATGGTTGCAATGTTTAATTGCAAAGTTCAAACTAAGGGGCCCATTACGATGACGGGCGGAAGTACTACCGCCGTGCCATCGGAGGCAAAAACCGCCAGTTACCGTCCACCAGCTATGGCCCATACGCCCTCCAAAAAAAGTCAGCCAAACACCGCCCGTAAGCCAGTGATGCCGTCCGCCATCAAAGTGCGCTCGTTCACGTAGCGGCGCGAGCCAATGGAGACACACCGTCCAACAAAATGACGTACCGCCCGGCGTACAAATTACGATGCCACAACCAAACACCTCCCCCGGCTAAGAGACACCGCATGAGATAGCAAGGCGGAAACTCGACTGCTGAGTACGGAGACCAAGAAGGTGGCCCACCCCGACATGAATCCTGCACTCCAGGCCATCCCCATGCTCTACCTGATGCACCACCTAGGAGTCAACGCACCGCAGCGACGCAGGTAGGCAGACACACAACAAGGACACGCAAACACTGCACACAATGCAAGGGCAGAAAAACTGCACAAGGGCCCCCCAGATACCCCTGTGTGGACAGGACACATCCACCACTGCACCCACAAATGTCCCACCGGTCAAAATGGAACAACTCGCAACAACCGGGCACACACTACCCGGGACCAGGAAGTGACGTCCCCGTCACAGCACCACAGCGCAGCGGCGATGACGCAGCTACACATGCGCACAACGCAGAGGCCAATGACAGGGCCGCACACAAACACCACAGGGTCACAACTATACACCCCACACACCAGCCCCACCCTGAAGGCACATGTCACGTGGCATTCCATCATCAGTCATGTCCCCAACTGACAACTCACAGTTGCCAACCTGATGTCACACAACTGTCCCGAACAGGGGAGTGATATGAGGCCAAAATAGGACACACCCTTGTGTGCAAAACATGGCGAAGCACACAGCGGCTGTTACATAACAGCGCAGAATATGGACCTCGTCTGCAAAAGGCACGCCAGTACCATCCAAAAATAGCTATACCATACTGCTCGCAATACCAAGATATGCAATACACAACATTGAAAAACCCTGCTGCCTGAGAACAGGTGTTTCCAATTACTACACCCACACAGAAGCCCCAATGTATAGCGGAAATGCAGTGTCCCGCCCACACATGGGAGAGCAGATAGCACTGAATGTCCTTCCATTCCCACTCTGAAATCACATTGCAACAATTCATGCAGGAGAATAGAGCCATTGTACCAACAAGAAGCCAAACAGAGCCATGCAGAGTAAACCATCCACTGGGCAGATAGCGCCCAACATGAAAGAAAGTTAATAACACAAAAAAGAAATAATACCACTCCTCCATGTGGCTCAAATGCAAGTAATCTGGAAGGAGTCAGACACCACTGGCCTTGACCATTCATTGAAGCATGTGAGATGAGGGCCTGTGTCCTCCGCACAAGCTATAACCCAAGTCCTGCCTCCGTACAACCATTCCAGAATTCCCAGCATCGTCGGAGGTTGCACTCTGCTGACTGCACAGCCAGCCGGAACACGCCATCACATCGCCCTGTAGCAAAATGGCTGTTGCACCACTGCTTCCCAACTATGCCGGACAGATGCAGCTGTACATTGAGAGCCTGCTACAGATAGTGGGCTGTGAAAATCTGGCCATGCTGAACGTAAGTTACCGAGTAACTTACCGCATCGCAATGTTCAGCTGGGTCATCCCCGTGTTCTACTGTCGGAGGTGTCCGTTCCACTGTCCTGTGGATTTATGTCTCTCCAACCCGGCATGTCCAAAGGCAGACCTGGTACAACTGTTCGCACCCCTGGACGCCCACGACAGGATCTGTTCAGTGTATGGGGGCATGACGTATGTGTCTGCAATCGGACACACACTGCAATGGGACCAGTGTGCCTCCACACAACGTATTCTGGATCACAGTTTCATCGAATGTCATCCAACATGTCCCATCAGGCTCCTACAAGGGACAACTTACGATGAATACATTGCCAGGCACCATCTGGATGACATCCATGTTTACCACAAATGCCATTGAAGCCCTGCTGGAAGGTATTGCATACCTGACAACTTGTCAATTCATCGGGCCCCGACGCAATACCCCCAATTGAACAATGATGTTCAACACCGTACCTATGCTTGGCTTTCGCACGGACTGAGCAGTTAGCTGTACAACAACTATACCATACAACCTGCAACAAACACCACACCATCAACTCCACTGCCATGACATCGGACATTTTCGGGACATTCACTCTGTTCCTCACCATATCCAGTATCTCTGCATGAACAGGGGGAGGCAGAGGTTTGGGACTTGTGTACAGTAACCACAAGGCCAATACTGCATGAACAACTATGCTATAATATGTATCCTGCGCACATGAACTCATGCACCTGTCAGTGCACACCAATCTGTCTGCTGTATTACATGAGAACTGTCACCTCACCTTTGTCTGTACTTCCATGCCAGGACTTTTGCATGGACAACAAATGCATCCCCCAACAACATGACCCCAGTGAATGTGTCATGTTCAGTAGCCACCACATTGCAACAACTAGTGACACGCTGCTGCATGCACGTAGGCTCATGCTCTGATGTAACCTCTCACGCAGGTGTGTCGGAGTAACTATTGTAGTAAACCTGTACCATGGAACTGAGATGTACTGTGCCTATGATGTCAAGCTGTCTGGTAGGCAAAATGAATACTGTCTGTGTCAAAGTCTACAGCTCTTCAGTAATTAGCAAATGTACATTAGCATAGCAAGGGCAAGGCAGTTGTAACTCTGAAGCCCTCATCCCACAGTCAACAACTAATCACATCTACCCGTACCCCCTTTTGTATGTGTAAACCTGCTAATTATATCCTCCACATGCATTTCGCTGCCAGTAGTGTCCACTATACTGCATCACAGAGGACGTAAGTCCAAATACATGGCTTGAAGCAAATATGTGACTCTGCTGAATCATTTCATGAAGACAAGTACGAATGAGAGAGGATGAGAGTGTGTGAAGTACATGACAGTCGTGAGATGACCATGTAGTCCGGTGTCATTGGATGTCAACGCATATGAGTAGCCGCAACAGTGGACACAGTGAAAAACTACAGCTCGTGGGCCAGGACTTGTCAGACTCTGAAGTGGCCCAACAGATCATCACATTAACACTGACGGCCTGGTCACTACAAAGCACAGTCCTACATATGTCTACAATTTCCTTCACAGTCTGACCTCACACTCAGCAAGCAAAAGTAGGAACCACGCAAAAGCATGCTACAGCAATGCCTGACAAAACACACACACGACATCAGTGTGGGTGGGCAGGACTGCACAGTGAGTAAGAACTGCAGAAATTCAGACAGGCTCAATTGAACAAGGCACAATCTTGACAGTCACACACCCTGCAGACACACAACGTCCGGAACATAACAAGTAGGAGTCAGCCTGAACTGCAAGGACACACACTGCACACTGTGCAACATACAACACACACATGTGATCACATTCACAGAGCTGAATACGGATACAAACATCCACCATGGGCCTGGGTAACACATGTGTGTAGTCGACATGGCCACAGCACACACACACGCCAACACTACCCCAAAGTCACACCACACACACCACACACACCTACACCTCCCAAATGCACACATTGAAAGTAAGCCATGTGCCCAGGCACAATGTACATCACAAGACTAACATACACCTACACTGCTGGCCACACAGCAAGTAAGCTCACACATACCCGCATACTCTGCGCATGCTGCCTGTCATCCTGTGGCTAGACTCACACCCTGTGCAGTGCTTGCACGCAAACATGACATGGATACATTTCCCCAGAAATACCACCAAATACATGCAGTCAATCCATGTCACACAAAAGCATTTTCATCACACACACAAGTAGCAGAGTCTGAAAGAAGTGAAGTCCCTGCCACCTGTACAACACATTGGAATGTGAGACCAGACATTGCAATTGCTGAGGTACCATACATGGCATGTGCCCCACTTAACCATGCACACACTGCAACAACTGCAATCATCAACTACACAGATACAACCAACTACAGGAACAACAGCATCCAGTCACAGATTACATAGACAGGCGGCATAATTTATCAACCCCAGGGACAGTGGCCAGTTTGATGTGCCGAGTAGTGACACGAAGTGCTGCGTATGCAATGTGTGTGAGTGTGTCCTGCCATGGCCACCAACACTGCCATGGCAGTCACAATATCTATCACAGCCACCACTGTGTCAGAGGTAGATGTGTGAGTGTGCCTACCATTCAAACAGGATGCCAGTACAACATGGTGCTGTGTGTGTGCTACGGGACAGTTGCAGGTCCGCCCCTGAGAGATTAGCACAACTGTAGAAGAGACACATGTGTCATGTGAAGCGGGAGTTCCGCTTGGCCCAGGTGGGTGGTTGTGATGGGTAGGTGCACACATGCATTGTTGAAACACACTGTGTTGGGAGGATTCCTGAGCACTAGATTACCGCAGTCTTGGGCATTTGGAAAGACCACCTGCCTGGGGATGAATGTGAACTCGTGTGGGCACAACAGGTGGGCACACGATCAATGCTGCATCAGGTGTAGACGTTAGCCTACCCTCTGGGGACATGCTGGATACTGCTGTGCGTCTGCCAGGCCCTTGCCAAGGCACTCACATCCCCTGTCCACCAGGTGCACCCCCAACATTATCCACCTGGACAGGCTACCCAGGGCACGGGATGGCAGTGGAGCTTGGTGGGTGGGAGGTCATGGTGCGCTTCTCCTGGTCACATCTCGCAGGCAACACATCCTCATTGTGCAGCATGGCACAAGTCAAATATAAGTAGTGGGGGGACGCACACATCACGGCCGGAAGTGATGTCACGAAAGGTGGCATGCACCATCTGACTTATTGCCTATTTTCCCCCACCCGTTACATGCCATTGCAACAGAGAAGCCAGCGCATGCACAAGCAGCTCCGAACTCACTCCAGAGAGGCCAAAGAGTGAATGTGTGGGTCCATTAGCTCCAGTTCTCGTGCCCGCGTGAAAACCATTGCTGGCATGCCGTCCACCCGCATGGCAACCCGAATCGAGACCTGGTGTGCAGGCAAAGTGTCCTATTGGCTTAGCGATATGTGTGTGTTGCATGACAGTCATTGGCGGTGGATGGCTCGGAGGGAGGCCCGTCACCCTGAGGCACATGTCCCACCACATGGGTCCCTTGTCAATGGCAGCGGTTATAATGACAATGCTCGCCAGGGTGGGTCCACCTTTCGTCTGGGATTTTGTACGCGGCCTGGGCCGCTAGGGCAGCTACAGCCTCTGTGTGTTGCAGGTGGTGTATCTGGACTGCGGAGCCTGTCATGCATTGTCACTGTTGTCCAGGTCTCGAGACGGGGTACCATGCTGGTGGACGGCGTCCCACCACTGATTATACCGCGAGACAGATAACTTGTTCAAATGGACCCACACATCCACTCTTTGGCCTCTCTGGGGCGAGCTTGGAGCTGCCTGTGCACGCGCTGGCTTCTCACATGCAAACGCATATTGGGGTGAGCGAGGGGAGGCCATCAGTCTGATGGTGCAAGCCACCTTCCAAGATGTCACTTCCTGTTGTGATGTCAGCGTCCCCCCACTTCTCCTTTTTAGGACTCGTGCACTCTGCCATCAGATGTGCCACTCCCCAGGGGGGTGGAGAAAGGGTCAGGAATGTCAGTCTGAGATTGGCCCAGTTGAAGGCCCACCTTGACTGGGGGGGACAACCATTGGGCAGTTTGGTGTAGCCCAACCACATGTACATGTGGGCCCTCCATGATCTATGTCACCTGTGGCAAAGTGATGTCATGGGCAATGACGTAATTGAGGAGAGCTGTCTGCCCCACACAGAGATGGCACATCAGCTCAACAGAGCTATCACTGAGGGCAGCAGGGGTCACATGTGCAGGGGCAGCTGTGCCTGGTGTGAAGGACACCCTATCCTTCATCCCTGTGCCGACACGTGTTGCACCAGTGGAAGTGGATGGGAGGGCGGGCATTGGCCTCCGCGTGGCTGCAGAGGACCCAGAGTCCATGTCCCCTGTGTTAGCAAACATGGATGCATCACCTCTGTCCTCAGATGAAGCCGAAATAGCCCACTCGGCCTGTGATTCATCCAGCACACGTCTAGCCCCTCCGAGGCGCTGGTCACAACTGTCTCACTCAGCACCTGTGCAGCTGCTACATCCGATGCCACCCCACTGTTGAGCGTCCCCTGTCCCTCAGCACCCAGGGGAGATGCCACATGAGAGAGAGCGAGGTGGCCCCACTCATCTGGCATCAATGAAACAGACATGTGCAAGGGAAGCAGCACAGAACATTCCCAAATCCACATGTTGCACGATACCTGTGCAATTATATACAGCCACCACAATCAACACCCAATGGCTGGCGTACAGTAAAGGAATCCGCTAATTAGTGGCACAAGTGTTGTGCACATAGCACTACACCCGGCCTGTGTCACCCTGTGACCATAGCCCCAAATCGCGGTGTGCACACCCACTGTCCTGATGGTGTCAAGGATGACCACTACGTAATTAGGCCAAAGACATACCTGCATGGAGCAGAATGGGAAACTACTCACACAGACTGCAACATGACAGGCCACAATGGCCATGAACCCATGCCATCCACCTGTCGTTCACACGAGCACAACTGTTGTTGCACAGTGTGCCGGATGTGTAAGTACCAGAGACATGAGGTGAGGCATCGCACACATATGTCCGAACAAAATCAGAGTAGGCACAGTGCCCCTAACATACATGTGAATTGCCACTTCAGCCTACTACAGGTTGTACCTGAGGGCTACGACTCCGAGTGCATTGAGAATGCAGAGTGCTCAAATTGCATCTTGAGCCTCAGGACTAACATATGCATGTCAGATGCACACAGCACAGAGTACACTTACAACTAAGCCTGGGCGTAGTTCGCGAAGTAGCGCTACGCGAAGCTACGCAAAGTGCAGTTCGCACTACGCGAACTACGCGTAGCACTACGCGAACTGCGTGAGTGCACTGTTCGCAATGATTGCACAGTGCCGGATGCTTGTCCGCACTGTGCAATCATTGAAAACGGCATCTTGCACAGTGCGAGCTGTCATTTACTGCCGCTCGAGTAGATTTTTACTCGAGCAGCAGCTTTCTCAACGCGGACTGGTAGTTTCTCATCGCGAGCGGTCGCGAGCATACGCGACCACTCGCAATGAGAAACCTGACCTCCTGCGTTGAGAATCTCGCCGAGATGTCATTTTGCTTGCTCGCGGTCGCCAACTTGACGTTGAGGACCGCGAGCAAGCAAAAATGACCGCTGCACTACGCTACGCTACGCTACGCGTGTTTGCACTGTGCTACGTGCAATTCGCGTTGTGCGAAGTAGCGCAAACTTCGCAAACTACGCGAGCGTAGCGTAGTGCTTTGCCCAGGGTTACTTACAACCCACTCCATCACACAACAAACAGCACATTACCCAGAATATGGGTAGGCTGTGGACACATGCTGGCCTCTTACTGCAAAAGACACCATCCCACAATACTGTACACTTGCTTGCTGCTGATGCCCCAACAAACGTGCATCCGGCACAGGCTGTGTGACTATCAAGATGCAGACCATTACTGGTGAAATGCAGCGCCAGACTGATCTGACAATACGAGGGGGCATCCCCCGATTCGTCATCGCCACATAGTGGCTCATCCGGCAGATGCCGTCACAACCTTTGTGGAATTGGCTGCACTGGCGGTCACACACACACAGAGGCATCTACTTGGTTGCAATGGCTCATCACAAGCCCTTGGGCTGGAAGACTTCCAACTGCAGGGATGGTCCACAGGAGGCTTGGAATGTCACTAATGCACTTCTCAACATCACCCACATCCACCAATCACAGTGGCATGCTGCTGACCCATCCCAAATACTCCAAGACGTGCAACAGAGCCAAGAAGTAATCGGACATGGCCTAACAGCATGTGTACACCACACGTGAATGCATGCTGTTGGGAGTGTGTACACAGTACCTGTCCAACCCATTCACATGCAGGTTGCCAGCACATTGAGCAATGTGTAGTCTGCCCACATCTACTGTCCATTGTCAGGTGGACCAACACAAAGATCACAAGGCAACACATCTTTGTGGGTGAACCAACTGTGTCCAACACTGCGCAGCCCTCAACGTACTCACCCTGTGCATGGCCCACCCCGCAATGGAGGTCACATTCAGTGCCACTATCTCTCACACACATCCCTATCACAAGGCATGGTGTGTCCAATCGACAGGGCTGAGTTAGCGCATTTCAGGAGGGTTGTGAACAGAAGACACATGTAACCCACTGTGCAGTCTGTGTTGTCTCCTACTGGGATTGTGTGGTCAATGTGCAGCCCAGGTCTGCTGGGACTGAGAAGGGCAGCATGGACCCAGCCTGCCATTCACATAAGCAACAACTGCCCTGAGACCTGCATTGCCAAGTGGCTGCGTCACTGGATGTCTGACATGAAGATGCCATGTACCACCACTCGGGAGGGACATGCATGGCTAAGCACCACAGAGCCTACATACCCCTTCCACCTGTAGTAAGCATGGTGAGCAGTGCATGTTGGAACCCCACAGGCTCGGACTCATAGTGCTATGGATCAACAACATATGTGTCCCCCACATGCACTGCCACACACACTGTAGTTGTCTTTCACACACAACTATTGAATTAAATGGCCTTGGCCAGTGTGCGTGGAGCTTGGATTCCATGATCTCCAGCTCCTCGCTGTTGAGTGTACCTGGACATATCTTCAGAGTCGTCGACATGAAGGTGGACAGGTGGCAGCAGCAGCAGGTGTTGTTGAGGGATGCCAGGCAGCAGTCTCTGGGAGCTGTGGTAATGGCGGTCTCCCTCCCACACTCATATAGCCCCCTGGGGTTGTTTCAGTGGGTCCAAGCTGCTGCAATTGGTGTACCATGTCTGCCTGCTTCAAATGCACACGATGGTCTGCTCCAAGATGTCCCAGGACGCTTACCTCTATAGTCGAACACGCAGGGTGCAACCGCAAGGGCCATTAGAGTTGGCTCAAAGGCCTGGCCCATGGCGGGTACAGTCCACTGGTGCCATGTGGACTCCACAGTTTAATGTGCACCATGCATCTGCAGGTGTGGCCATGACTTGTGTGCGGGAGCTGGTCCACACTGGACAGGGCCACTTCATGCTGTGTGCATAGGCAGGGACGGCCAGTGCTCAGCCTCCACATGTCTGTTGGCACATCATCATGTACACATTGGCATGGGAGCATGGGATGTGCATATGCACACACATGCCATATTTCTCTATGTACATCTCCCACTTGGCCCGTGCAACGTTACTTGTCACATGTGATGTGTATTTGCATTCACACAGCTGTGTTGTCATGGAGTTGTCAATGTGTACACCTGTCAATGTGTTTTGGAGGTGTGATACGTATAGTGCTGTACATTGGGTGAATTAGGGACATCATTGACTGTCTCATATCCCCTTGTGCAACAGGACCCACTTGTTTGGCCCGCTCAGCCTGTGTCCATTGTGTTGTTGGAGTGTGTCATACTCACCCAGCCTCGGAAGCTGTGTCAGGCACAGCAGCTAGGTATATTGCTGTGGTGTTGCTTCTTCCCACATATGCAGTCTGATATCATCATCATGCCTTACAAGTTATTATGGCCTAAATCCACATGTGCATGCTCATGGCAATGGTTTGTGTCACTGGTCATTGCTATTGGTAAGGGGACCTGTGTAAGTGTATTGTGGCTGTGCTGTCCCTACTTGTCAGCTGTTCTGTGATTCAATTGCTTTGTCTGTAATTTTTGTTTTGTGTATGTGAAAATGCCATGTGTTGTGTTGCATTGACATGTGTCCACTTCCATCTGTCCTAGGAGGAGACCAAACATACATCGCCCCTACCAATTGCTGGCAGACATGGAGGATGTGGAGGTAATCAGGAAATTCCGTCTGGACCGACCCACCCTGCATCACCTATGTGCCTTGTTGGAACCCCACCTTCGTCCTCGCAGGGCGTATCCAACTGCATTCACCCCCACGGCTAAGGTGATGGCTGCACTGCATTTCTTCGCCACTGGATCATTCCACCACACAGTGGGCAGTGGAGGTGGAATGTCCCAGCCCATGTTCAGCATGGTGCTATGGGATGTACTGTCAGCCATGATGATGTACAGGAACCGATACATCCAATTCCCCAGGACACATGAGTTGGCGGCAGTGAAGGGTGCTTTCTATGCCCTTGGACGGATTCCTCACATTGTTGGTGCAATTGATTGCACCCATGTTGGCCTTGTTGCACCACAGGCCACGGAGCACATTTATCGCAATCGGAAGCACTTCCACTCCGTGATGTGCAAGTGGTGTGCCTTGCGGACATGGTCCTAACACACGTGTGTGTGAAGTTTCCAGGATCCGCCCATGACTCGCACATCATGCGCAACAGCATCTTACCACGTCTGATGACCAATCTGCAACCGGACCGTGCATGGATTGTTGGTGAGTATGTGTACTCGTGTAGCGTGCTGGGTGTGCGATGCTGTCTTGTGTCCAGTTGGAAATGCAATGATTCTCTGTGTTCCTCACACCCAGGTGACTCAGCTTATCCAATCGGGCCTTGGCTGCTCAGCTCATTACGTCATCCTCGGACACCAGCTGATGTCCGCTACAATGAGGCACATGGGAGGGCCAGACGTGCGGGGGAGCGGACATTTGGACTCCTCAAGTCCAGATTCAGATGCATGGACCGCACCGGGGGTGCACTGGCGTACTCACCACAGAAGGTGTGCCAGATAGTTCTGGCATGCTGCATGCTGCACAATCTTGCAATTCGCAGGCAGATCCCCCTGATAGTGGATGACGGTGATCAGCCAGGGCCCCCGCCTGCAGACCAGGACGGGTCCAGTGACGAGGACAGTGGAGAGGAGGAAGCTGTGAATGTGCATCAGCAGCTCATCGCCCGCTACTTCACTTGATGGTGAGTGACCATGTACGACGACTGATATAGCTGTAGTTGTGCAGGTGTATGTGTGCATTGTCACGGAGGCCTTTTGTTCACTGAGTGCTGTGTGGCAATGGTCCATGTCCAGGGTAGTATGCCACTGACAGTGGCTGTAGCATTGTGCCCTGTTGCTCTGTGAGATGTGTGTACATTGCTTGAAGTTGATGACAAGTACTGTGTGATGAGTGTGTGACACACTCATTCAATGGACTCTTGTTCTGTTTTTCACCCCTAGGTCCCTACAGCCTCTCCTAGCCTATCGACATACCACACAGCAGATGCATTTCTGATCATGGTGACAGTTGCACATCGCTGAATAAACACAGAGCACATACAGCAGAATGTGATAAAGATGTATTTATTTACAGTGGTGACGTGATTGTGGGCAAGGTGATGACAAAAGTGGTGCATGCTGAAACAATGAGTTGACGGTCATGGCTGCGTGATGGTCAAGGTGTACCCATGATGTTCTATGTCCACAGTCCAACAGACACATGCCATTCACATGGCAGTGTGGGGTAGGATCGTAGTCCAAGTGAATGCAGTAGGTGGCCAACGTGGCTGGCTGACTCACTGGCGTTTGGAGCGTGCGAAGTCCTCTCTGGACACCTGTTTCCTCTTCGGACGGCCCCTTCCACGTTTGGAAGGGGGGGTTGTGTTGGTGGGCTGCTGGTGGTGGCTGAGGACTGCTCACTCGCTGTGGACGCAGGGGAACTTGATGTTGCACAACCCTGCGCCACAGCATGTGGTGGCGGAGGTGGTGTGGCTGGCCTTGCTTGGGCCCTCACCACCATCACCAGATGGCCCATGAGGTCCACAAGTTGGTCCATACGGGTCACGAATTGGCCCATATGGGCGTCCATGGACCTCAACACCCCAAGGACTTCCCGCGTGTCGGCAGCTGACCTGGCCCATTGTCCTTGGGCCTCTTCATAGGCCCCAAGGACTCTGGCGATTTGCGGCAGGGCTTGGCTCCCAGGGTCAGATGGTGTTGGCCTGACCCTGCTCCTCCCACCAGAACTGCTGCCACCGACCTGCCCACTCACCACATTGGTCACCCTGGTCCTCAGTCTGGCTCCCATGGTCAAGCCCGATGGTCATGCCACCCCTTGCGCTGGTTGAGTGGTCAGGGATGGCCTGGTGGTGGTGGTGGTGGTAGTTGCGGCGGTGGTGGTGGCCGCAACGACCATGGCAGCAGGGGTCTGGGACTGGTCAGCAGCCCTGGGTAATGGGTTGGTGGGTAGGAGGGGGCCTGGGGAGCAGTTGGGCCCTGCCACACCAGATGTGCCTGCTTGGGGGTCCTCGTCCGAAGAGGTGTCCAGGTCTTCCACATCCGTGAGTCCGGGTCGGGGGCTTGCGGACTGGCTGTGCCGGCTGCTGTCTCCCTCTCCAGCATCATGCTGTTCGGCACCTGTGGGCAGATAAGATAGGTTATTGTGTTGCACCTTGCAAAGTTTGTATTAGTTGTCTGACATTCACAGTTTGTGCACTGTCGTGCACAGGTTTCCCAGATGTGTGTGTGTGTGGATATACAATGTGTGTATGCGTGGGCAAGGCAATGGGTCAGTGTGATGTGATCATGTGGCATGGGATGGATTTGCTATGCCAATGGGTGTGTGTTGCTGTACTCCTACATTTTGTGTCTTGGGTGTATGCGTGGTCCAGCCCCATGGATGCTTTTGTGATGTAATATGGTTTTGGGGGACATGTGTAACGCTTCAACACGCAGATTAAAAGTGGTGTACAGCCCCGTGAACGCTTTTGAGGTGAAATCTGGTTTTGGTGTTCAAATGTAACGCTTACAGACGCAAATGGCAAAAGGGGTACAGCCCTGTGAGCGCTTTTGAGGTGAAATCTGGTTTTGGGGTTCAAATGTAACGCTTACAAACGCAAATGGCAGAAGGGGTACAGCCCCATGAACGCTTTTGAGGTGAAATCTGGTTTTGTGGTACATACTGTGACATATGGGTACAGTTGGGGACATGTGTTTTGGCCACATGACACTGCAGAGACAAAGGTGTGTGTATGTCTGACATACCCAGCATATCTGCTCACTGTTATCATTTAGGGACATTACACTGGAAGCATTGTAGTGAGTGAGTGATGGTTGTGTGCCACACAACGTATTGCAGATGGGACGATTCCTTGGTGTGCGTGCTACCCTCAGCCATGTGCAGCAATGCAGTGCTCTTGGGGTGTTGACTACATTATGTATGTTGTAAATCACAGTGTGACGTGTGCTTCAGTCACTGCAGACTAGGGATGGGTGGAATTTGCGGAGTTGCGTTCCGCAAAATTCCGCGAAACGGGAAGAAATCTCCTCGAGCACGTGGAATTTCGCATGCTCGCAGAGATTTTGCTGCGCCCGTTGAATCCTGCCCTGCATATTTATCCACGAAGATGCCACCATTTTGTGCAATACCTCTACTCAACTGGACTACTTTCTACTGGCTAATCAGTAAGTGCTACCTCGTTGGGTAAATGTATAGTGCCATTCCTACACTACAGCTGCCTAAAGGCCCAGAAGAATTTTCTCCAGTGACCTTGTGTGTCTGTAACTTTGCCACCGCGCCGGAAAGGCGCCGAGGTCTTTGGGTAAGCTGTCCACCATAGTGGGGAAAGGGCGGGAAGACGTTGCATACCGCCAGTGTATGTGGGGCGGGGCCAAACGGGCGGGGCTTCCATGCAAGTTCACATGCCTCTTGTTTATAAAGGGTCAGAGCACGATATGAGCAGAGAGCAGATGAGGATAAAGAACCTCCTGGTCACTGGACCTACACGGGGATTGCGCTCGAGAAAATCAAGGATGCACAGACCTCCATCAGGGATTACAGCTAATGTTTGATGGTAGATACGGGCAGAAAGCACTCCTGCTTAGCCTCGACCTTGCTGACAAATTTTTTGTGCTGATTAATGCATTACATAATTTGAGCTTCAACTCAGGCACCTGCTTTATTTATATCTGTAAGTGCTTCCTGTTGAGGTTTAATTTTTGTGACAGGACCTACACGGGGATTGCGCTCGAGAAAATCAAGGATGCACAGACCTCCATCAGGGATTACAGCTAATGTTTGACAGTAGATACGGGCAGAAAGCACTCCTGCTTAGCCTCGACCTTGCTGACAAATTTTTTGTGCTGATTAATGCATTACAGAATTTGAGCTTCAACTCGGGCACCTGCTTTATTTATATCTGTAAGTGCTTCCTGTTGAGGTTTAATTTTTGTGACAGGACCTACACGGGGATTGCGCTCGAGAAAATCAAGGATGCACAGACCTCCATCAAGGATTACAGCTAATGTTTGACGGTAGATACGGGCAGAAAGCACTCCTGCTTAGCCTCGACCTTGCTGATGAATTTTTTGTGCTGATTAATGCGTTACAGAATTTGAGCTTCAACTTGGGCACCTGCTTCAGTGCTTTCTCTTGCACCCGAATTCCGTTCCGCCGCGGATCGCGGAAGTTTCAACATTTCCGCGTTCCGCGCGGAACGCGGAAATGCCGAAATTTTGCAAGTTCCGCGAGCGGAACGGAATTTGCCGCCCACCCTTACTGCAGACACATTATTTGTCATCGGCAGGAATGTTTGCTGAACTACTGTATGAGGGCCTGCTGTTCACATGATATACCTTTCATGACACTGGGGCTGAAAGAAGAGATGGATGAGATGTTGAATGTGCATTGTGTGGCTGTGTGGTTCATGGGTCCAGTGGTGTATGTGACATCACTTGGGTTCCACTCTGTTACTTTGAGACAGGTTAGACTTACATGGGTGATGTTGTACGATGTCAAGGGAACAAGCAGACACGACTTCATGGACAAGACTTCAATGGTGTTGCTGATGTGTGTGATGAGTGGCACAGTGCACAACGTGTGGGTCAGTACTCCAGTGAGACTTGTGCATGCAGACGTGACTCCTTAGGTGTTGCTGTATTTGAGATGGCTCATGTGGGCTATGACTCTGTAATTCATGTCCGTGTGCACATTATTCACATGATTATGACAGGGAGCAGTGCTGCTTGTTCCTCTGCTACATGACATGTCCCAAATGTTAGTCGTAATACAGTCCTCATGCCTACAGACACCCCGCCCTGTACAGTTGTCTACCTACTGGTTGGTTTGGAGGGCGCAATGCAATGGATGCCACATGGTTATGGGAGGGAGGGGTGCTCCATCTTGCTGGTCTGTGGGAGTGGGGGCAGTGTTGTGAGTTGTGGTGTTGGCTTACCACCCACAGGAACCCCTCCCTGTAGGGTAAGATATCTACCTGTTGGGTGAAGGTGTGCACTGCAGTGGCTGACACATGGGTGTGGGGAGTGCTCCATCTTGCTGCGCTGTAGGACTAGGGGCCTGGTGGGTGTTATACTTCAGCTGTCCCTCCTCCGACCCACGGACTTTGTGTTACGGCTACTTACCTGTTACTTGTTGGTTAGTGCAGCTATGGCTGACACATGAGTGTGGGTGTGTGCGGTGCTCCTTCAGGTGCATCTGGAGTACAAGGGGACCTGGGGGTAGTAGCAATGCTGGCTGACTGTACACATGCCCCCATGGTTTTGTTAGTTGGTAGCTTTGGGCTGAGTGTGTGGGAGTGTCTGTTGCATGTGTGAGTGATGTCTTGTGGATTGTGTACTGGACATGGGGGTGTTTGTCCCTCAGAGCTGTGGCATTGTGGTAGTGCATGTCAGTGCATAGCGGTGTGCTGGTATACATTTGTTTGTACTTACCAGACTCCACTCCCCCTGGTATTCTGGTGAGACTCTCCGGATGTAGGATACCTCGCACCTTCTCCTCCCACGCCTTGAAGGTCTTGAATAGCGCAGGATTTTCTCTGCCAGTCCTGTCAGCCAGCTGCCGATTCTTGGCCACCTTCTTTCTGACCACGCTTTCCAGGTCGTGCCACCTCTTGGTGATTTCGGCTCGGTTGCGTGGCACGTTCCCGACTGCATTCACCTGGTCTACGATCCTGCTCCACAACCGGTTTCTGGTGGCTACTGGTGTTTGTTGGACCTGGTTCCCATAGATTTGTGGGTGCACCTTGATGATCTCGTCGACCATGACCGTCAGCTCAGTGGAAGTGTACTTGGGCATTCTCTGTGCTGCCATGGTGTGTGGTTTGGTGTTTGTGGTGCTGGTGCGGTGTGTGTGTGGTGTGTGATGTGCAGGGGGTTTGTGGGGCCGGTGTTTGGTGGTGGTGGTGGTGGTGGTGATGGGTGTGATGGGTGCGTGCGTGTGGTGTGCTGCTGTCCTTTATGGCTCGCTGTGTTCTCTCCTCTCGTCTTCAGTTTGTGCAAGGGATTGTGGTCTGTGAAGGGGCTGCTTTTGTACTTACCTATGTGGGTGAGTCATGATGGGCTGTTGTTTTCAGGTGTGTTGTGGCTGGTGTTCTGGGATTTGTAGTTTATTTGTTTAGCCAGGGGGGATGTGTCTTTGGGATGTGTACTGTGTTTGGGTATTTGGGCGTGGGTTGCTGTGTGAACTTGTTGGCCATGTTGTGTGTGTTTCTTTGACTCCGCGAATGGTTTCCGTGCATGGACGTGGCCGCCAGGGCTTCCGCCGTGTCAATTTTCATCACTGTTGTTAACGCTGGCGGGCGGTGAATTTGTGGATTTACCGTGCTCATGTCGGGGAGATCCTAATTTCACGGCCGGTCTCTCGGTCGTCAGGGCAGGCGGTTTTGGGTTGTCATACGGGTTTGCGTCTGTGGCGGACGGATTATCCTCTACTCGGACATGGACGGGCGGTATTTTGTGTGTTTTTTACGCCGCGGGCGGTGTTCGCTTCGCAACATCATGATTGCTCGGTCGGTATTCACACGGTGTAGGCGGGCGGTTTTTTACGGCCGGCTATGGTAGATGGCGGATTTTTTACCGCTGGGTATCGTAATGGACACCTAAGTTCTTTTGTTTTTCCTGTTTTTAAAGAAAACACCAAAAAATATACAAAATTGTTTAAAAAACACAAAAAAATTATAAAACCAAAAAATGAAGGAAAAAAAAAGAGATCTTTTCAGAACTACCTTATCTGGTTAAAAAAAGAGAAATAACTGCATGCTAATGCATGGGTGATTGCATGAGTATATCTGTAGATGTTGATTGATTCAAACAGTGCATGGGTAGTGCATGGATGATTGTATGACTGCATGAGTAGTCCCTATTTAACTGGATGATTTGAGTACTGCAATGAGAGTGTATGGTGAATTTATAAGTGCTTGGGTATTGGCGGAGTGATTGGATTAGTATATGGTAGTGGCTGGGTGACTGGAGGAGTGCATGGGGAGTGATAGTGTGATTGCTGCACTGCATGGGTAGTACCTGGGAAAATGAAGGTGTGAATGAACAGCGTGTAGGTGGTTAGAGGACTGCATGGATAGTCCACATGTGATTGTAGCACTGCATGTGTAAGTATCTGGGTCATTGCATGAGTACATGGGTAGTGACTGGGTGATTAAAGAACAGTAAGGAGAGTGCATGGTGAATTTATAAGTGCTTGGGTTTTGGCAGAGTGATTGGATTAGTACATGGTATTGGCTGGATGATTGGAGGAGTGTTTGGGTAGTGACAGGGTGATTGCTAGATTGCATGGGTATTACCTGGATAATTGGAGGAATGAATCAGTAGTGTATAGGTGGTTACAGGACTACATGGATAGTGCACATGTGATTGTAGCACTGCATCTGTTAGTCCCTCGGTCATTGCATGAGTACATGGATAGCAACAGAATACCTAGAGTGCTGCAAGGAGAGTGCATGGTGAATTTATAAGTGCTTGGGTTGTAGCAGAGTGATTGGATTAGTACATGGTACTGGCTGGGTGATTGGAGGAGTGCACATGGGTGACAATTTGATTTCTGGACTGCATGGGTACTACCTGGATAATTGGAAGAGTGAATCAGTAGTGTATAGGTGGTTACAGGACTACATGGATAGTGCACATGTGATTGTAGCACTGCATCTGTTAGTCCCTCGGTCATTGCATGAGTACATGGATAGCAACAGAATACCTAGAGTGCTGCAAGGAGAGTGCATGGTGAATTTATAAGTGCTTGGTTTGTGGCAGAGTGATTGGATAAGGACATGGGACTGGCTGGGTAAGTGGAGGAGTGCATAGGTAGTGACATGGAGATTTCTAAACTGCATAGATAGCACTCAAAGGATTGTAAATGGGTACTGACTGGATGATTGGAGTACTGCAAGGAGAGTGCATAGTGAATTTCTAAGTGCTTGGGTTTTAGCGAAGTGTTTGGAATAGTACATGGTACTGACTCGGTGATTGGAAGAGTACACAGGGAGTGACAGTGTGATTGCTGGACTGCATGGGTACTAAGTGGGTATTTGCAGGAGTGAATCAGTAGTGTGTAGGTGGTTACAAGACTGCATGGATAGTACACATGTGATTGTAGCAGTGCATGTGTTAGTCTCTGGGTCATTGCATGAGTACATGGATAGCGACAGGATAATTAGAGTGCTGCAAGGAGAATGCATAGTGAATTTACAAGTGCTTGAGTATTGGCAGAGTCATTGGATAAGGACATGGAACTGGCTGGGTAATTAGAAGAGTGCATAGGTAGTAAGAGGGAGATTAGTAAACTGTATACGTAGCACTCAAAGGATTGGAGAAGTGCATGACTTACTACCTAGGTCATTCTATGAGTACATGGGTAGCGACTAGATGATTAGAGTGCTGCAAGGAGAGTGCATGATCAATTTAGAGGCACCTATATTTTGGCACAGAGAGTAGATAAGGACATGGCAGACTGAATAAAAGAGTCCACAGGGAGTGACAGGGGGATTGCTGGACTGCATATGTAGTGCTCTGGAGATTTTATCACTGCATCAGTTAGTGCATGAGTCATTGCATGAATGCATGGGTAGTGCTTGGATACTAACTGGGTGTTTGCACAATATAGAATCAGTAAATCATTTCTTATGTACTTATAAAAGCACATATTCACTACCTTTGCACTCCTGTAATCAGTCAGTCATCTCTTAATAATTCAGTAAATATACATACAACTATATAAATACAATCTGAACACATACATGAGTCATTACATACTATCTAGTTAAGTAGAAAAGTACAACATACCAGAAAGAGTAAAATGTGGTGGTTTATTTTTGAGCTGCATCTTGACTATTACATCTAGAAATGTGCGACATCATCAAACTAAACCTCTCAAAAGACTTAAGAAAGAAGACTAATTTACAAAACCTTTTATGAGCATTTCTAAAACCACACTTGTATTACACATCTTCACCATTGTATCTAAAATTATGTGGCATCATTCAACTATACCTTTGCTCAGACTACAAAAAGAAGCATAATTAACAACACCTTATTGCACCATTTTATCTTAAAACATATGGCACCATTTAACTTTACCTTCTGTACAAACTAATAACTGAAACATAATCATTAATACCTTATATAAACATCTTTCAAAATACACATTTCTACTGTATGTTCCACCAACTATCTAAAAATATGAGGCATCATTTAGCTATACCTTTGAACAGACTTAAAAATATATATATTACTGTACAGACTATTTTTTAAACAAACTTCAATTACAATGAAACTAATTCCAATATACATCTCTACATTTAATAATATATTTCAAACAACACAGTTTTAGAATAATGTCAAATCTTTTTTAAATAAACCTCAAAAATATATAACTCACCTTGCAAATAAATCTGTTGAATTAAAAATCTCACACACTCAGGCTGGATTTTCTTTTGCACACAGTCAATATAAATCACCAGACTCTGTAAGGTGAAACCAGAAATGGCAAGGTTTCCCTCTCTTTTTCCATACAAATACACATAAGCAAGAAATGACATTGCTTACCAGAGATTTTCAAATTGTAAAACACATTTCCATTGGTCACAAATAATATTCCTTATCAACTGACTTCTTTACCCCTTCTGCTTAATGTCAGTTTCCATAGCAACAGGTCATGCAACATTCAACTTAACTGACAGGTCACAAGTTCACCACACAATGTTGCAAATGACAACAGCAGGTGTGGTTGGCTTTGCAAATCATGACCTTATCCTTTCTGCTGTACCTTCCAAACACTTTTTACTAACCAATAAGAAACTTGCTTTTTAAACAAAGTAAAATGCACCCTATTTTTGAATGTACAATGTTCTTAAACAGCCAATCAAATCTCTACTTTCTAAAAAACACCATTTTGTCCACCATTTTAGATATCTCTCATTCTACCAACTGACTACCTCAGCTACAGACATCTTTTCATTACCTCCAGTCATCACTTCAAGATGCTTTCAGTGTGGATTGTTGGGCACAGCTATGTTTTCTGGTGCAAAAGGTATGCTGAACGCAGAGGTATTGACAAAGACCTAACTTTGCAACATGTAGACATTAAATGGATTGGACAGAGAGGATTAAAGTGGCACCAATTGATGCCTTTGGTTAAACCTTTTTACATCTCTAACCCCCTCACCTCATGATTGTGCACTGTGGTGGCAATGACCTAGGCACATTGACTGGGGTAGGTCTGGAAATGCTAATGAAGGACACCTTTGCAGAATTGATGTTGCTTTTCCCCCAAACTGCCTTTGTATACTCTAACATATGCAAAAGACAGAAATGGAAGTGGTCCTGTGGGAAGTTGGCCTGGTATATGCTATCCACTAATTATAGTGGGCACCTTGCACCAGTCCAAACAACCCCTTATTGGAGATAGGTTAAAGACAACCTTTATTGAAAGCTATCCTAGTGGTAGCTATGGAGAGCAGCCTTCAGGCTAAGACTTGAAGGAATGTAAAGCAGCTTGTTTTGCCAGTCTATAATCTCTTGAGTGACCAAATGAAAGAGGACCACACCAGGTATATATTCAAAATATATGTATTTATTGCTAAACACACCCCTCTAGTCTCTTTATGAGGCTAGAGTTCGAAGTACATAAGTTATAAGTCAGTTATCAACAGTAATAGCACAAATACACGTTTGAGCCCTAGGGCGTACCAAACCATATACCAATAAAGTGGTATAAGAACCACGACTGAGCTAGACACAAGGCCTAGAGCCTGTAGAAGTGCTTGGACCACAAGGAACCACCCAAGGTAGTGACACAGGGGACCCACGGGGGACGCGTGCAGTGTGATAACACAGCCGCAAATCGCCGTTGACTTCTATGGGGAAAGTCGCGGTTGGAATTTTAAAGAAAAGGGACACTTAAAGGAGGACTTGGAGCAAACCCTTTCAGAACTGGGTCGTTCTAGAGTCTATACCCACGGGAGCACTGGAGTACTCGTGTTACCTCACCCAGGGAAGCCGGGTGCATAGGTGTTCGGGGTCGGGTTTCGTCGTCGTTTTCAATGGCGATCTGCTGCAAAGTGCTGCTGGCGACCAAGTCGAAAGTGTTCGGGTGGATCCAATGGTGGATCTGAGATCTGAAGAACCTGAAAGCAGAGGGGACAGAGTCTGGGTCACTAGCCAGTGACCAGGAAGGCGATGAGCGGATGCCCACCGATGTCGGGTGCTTCAGGTAGGTTGATGGTCATCTTGACTCTTCAGCCACGAGGTCCAGGTGGTGTCGACGATGACCAGGAGCTGGATTTGAGCTGTCCCATGACGTCTGTCGATTGCTGAGGTGTCGGTGACCGGATTGGACCCAACAAGCCTTGGCAATGCCAAGTCTCATGGAAATAGAAGAAGGGCAGTGGTGCAGACCAGTAAGGTCTGAGGGACTCACCCAGCAACGGTAAGTCAGGGCTCGCCTGGTGCAACCAGGGAAGCCCAAGCAGGATAAGATTGGCCTTCGGGAGGGCCTACTAGTCAACAGACTAGCGACCGCAAAGGAGCCTCGAGTGGACGCACATGGAGCTGGCTCACGGGACACTCGTGGAGTGGAGGCCAGAGATCTTCAGTGCAGTCAGTGCTGGAGGTGGGGGCTACTCGGAGCCCAAAGAACAACTTCATGGGAGCCCAGGAAGAGGATGCACTTGTAAATGTGCTTGGTGTCCAGGGGTCACAGTTCCACATTACCCACAACAGCTACAGGCCTCAGCTTTGCTGGGAACTCAGGGCTGCCTCAGGGAAGTCTGGAAATCCACCTCTGGTGATGCAAAGTCTTCAGCGTCTCGCGGGAGATTTGGCGATGCAGACCAGACAATTGCTTCTTTGGTGCCTGCCAAGCAGGAGAGTCACTCCTTGACCCCAAGGGAGATTCTTCAGTCCTATAATCTTGAAGTAGAGCGTCGAAGGTCCAGGATTCGGTGTCAGAGTTTCGTCCAGGTAAATCTAAATCCCTAAGAACTGGGGTCCCATACTTATACTAAGGTAGGGGGTTGGACATACTCTGGGGACCCACCTATGGGAGGGTCAGGGCAGAGGGGTGGTTACACCCCTTTCCCTTTGTCTAGTTTCATGCCAGAGCAGGGGCTGGAAGCCCCTGAGCCGGTTTGAACTGGGGTATGCACAGGGACACCAAACGTGCCCCCAGTGCAGGACTTCAAAGCACCAGAGAGTGCTCCCGCCCAGCCCCAATACACACTATCCTGTCTGGGGAGGTGGTTACACCTCCCTGGGACAGGAAACCTATTGTCCAGGCCTCCCCTGCCGGAGTTTCGGTCAGCAGCAGGAGGCCAAACTCGTGTCTGTGGCAGCGGCATCCATTTTGTGATGCCAGGGCTTGGAAAGAAGCTACCGGGCAGGCCGGTGTGTACATGTCTCTCCCTCTAAAAGGGTGGAATGCTACCCCCACCGCCAGAACTGGCGGGGGGTAGTATTCCAAGGTGTTTGACACCAAACACGACATGTTTCTGTGCAGCCATCCCAAAGTTAGCATTTAACGCGGGGTTATAACGCGCTTAAGAGTATATGGTCAGGCTGCACTACAAACAGCATCAGAGAAGGGTCTCTGAACACTGCAGAGGGGCCCTGCTCATGCAGGGGCACCCTCTCACATAGGAACCACGCACTCTGCCTTCAGGATTGACAAGGCCTGCCATAGGAGTGACTTATAGGTTTATATGTGTGTAAGTATGTAGTGATATAGGTAACCTATATCACAGTAAGGGGTGCATGCACCACCTTACCCAGGCTGCAGTAGCAGACCTGTGGAGTCCTTTTGGCTGGCCTTCCAGGGGTGGCACAATACATGCTGCAGCCCCTGGTAGGCCTCTGAGGTACCTATGCCCTGGGTACATAGTATACCATATACTAGGGACTTACAAGGGCAATCCAGATTCCAATCAGAGATGTGCCTAAGGCACATGGAAACCATTTTAGAGAGGAAGCAGCTAGGCTGTGGTCCTGATTAGCAGGGCTCCAGCCTGACTAAAGTCGAAAAACAGTGAAGCATCAGCAAAAAGTGGGGGTACCCATGTGAAGCAGATCCTACTCTCCTACACAACCCCCCCCCCAAATGTAGGGACATTAAACTAACCTTGCCCAGTTAAGTCTTAAATCTCCTATAGTACCCAGTCAGGCCTAAAAAGGCTCTCACCTGAGTCTGGGTAGTGGGAGCAGTCCAGTCCATGATGGTCTGGATCTTGCTCTGAAGTGGTTGAACCTGGCCTCCACCCACAAGGTGGCCCAGGTACACAACCTGACTCTGCCCTATCTGGCACTTGGTGGCCTTGATAGTCAGGCCTGCTTTCTGCAGGGCCTGTAAAACATTTCTGAGGTGGACCAGGTGATCCTCCCAGGTGGAGCTAAAGACAGCAATATCATTTAGATATGCTGCACTATAAGCTTCAGACCTGTAAGGACTGTATTCACCAACCTCTGAAAAGTGGCAGGTGCATTCTTCAGACCAAAGGGCATCACCACAAATTGATAATGCCCACTAGGGGTTGAGAATGCTGTTTTGGCTTTGCATCATCAGCTAGTCTGATCTGCCAGTAGCCAGCTGTCAGGTCAAATGTGCTTAGATACTTGGCTGAGGCCAAAGTGTCTATTAGCTCATCTGCCCTAGGTATTGGATGGGCATCAGTCCTAGTGACTGCATTGAGACCCCTGTAGTCCACACAAAACCTCATCTCTCTTTTCCCACCATTGGTGTGAGGTTTTGGCACAAGGACCACTGGACTAGCCCAAGGGCTATCTGAGGGCTCAATAACTCCCAAATCCAACATTTTCTGGACTTCTGTCCTGATACAGTCCCTGACATGGTCAGGTTGCCTATAAATCTTATTTTTAATAGGCAGACTGTCCCCAGTGTCCACTTCATGAGTGCACCAGGTGGTCTGAATGGGTGTCAGTGAGAATATGTGTCTGAACTGATTGAGCACCTGTCTGCAATCAGTCTGCTGCTGGGTAGTGAGGCTGCCTGCCAAGGCTACACCATCCACTGACCCATCATCAGGGTTCTGTGAGAGCAGGTCAGGGAGTGGGTCACTCTCTTCCTCCTGTCCCTCATCAGTAGCCATGAGCAAGCCCATGTCTGCCCTGTCCACATATGGTTTTAACCTGTTGACATGGAGAACCCTGTGGGGACTCCTGGGTGTTCCTAGGTCTACTAAGTAGGTAACCTCACCCTTCTGTTCAACAATGGTATGGGGTCCACTCCATTTGTCTTGGAGAGCTACTGGGGCCACTGGCTCCAACACCCACACCTTCTGTCCTGGCTGGTAAACAGTCAGTACAGCCTTTTGGTCATGCCAGGCTTTTTGAAGTTCCTGGCTAGCCTCAAGGTTTTTAGTTGCCTTTTCATGTACTCAGCCATCCTGGAGCGGAGACCAAGTACATAGTCCACTATGTCTTGCTTTGGGGGCTTGAGAGGTAACTCCCATCCTTCCTTCACCAAGCACAATGGACCCCTGACAGGGTGACCAAACAAAAGTTCAAAGGGCTGTAGCCAACCCCGTTTTGAGGCACCTCCCTGTATGCAAATAAAAGGCAGGGCAAGAGTATGTCCCATCTTCGCCTAAGCTTTTCTGGGAGCCCTTTAATCATGCCCTTCAAGGTTTTGTTGAATCTCTCAACTAAACCATTGCATTGTGAGTGATAGGGTGTGGTGAACTTGTAAGTCACTCCACACTCCTTCCACATTGCTTTCAAGTATCCAGACATAAAGTTTGCACCTCTGTCTGATACAACCTCCTTAGGGAAGCCCACTCTTGAGAAAATTCCCAGGAGGGCCCTTGCCACCACAGGTGCTGTAGTGGTCCTAAGGGGAATAGCCTCTGGGTACCTGGTGGCATGATCCACTACCACCAGGATAAACTGTTGCCCAGATGCTGTTTGGGGATCCATGGGACCAACAATGTCAATCCCCACCTTTTCAAAGGGAACCCCCACCACAGGTAGTGGTATCAGGGGGGCCTTTGTAGTGCCACCTGCCTTGCCACTGGCCTGGCAGGTTACACAGGAGCGACAAAACTCCTTGGTCTCTTCAGACATGTGGGGCCAGTGAAAGTGAGGGACAATTCTGTCCCAAGTCTTGTTCTGGCCCAGGTGACCTGCTAAGGGAATGTCATGGTCTAGGGTCAATAGGAAGCCCCTGAACTTCAGAGGTATAACCAACCTCCTGGTGGTACCAGGCTTGGGGTCTCTACACTCTGAGTACAAGAGTCCATTATCCCAATACACTGTATGGGGACCACTAGCTTTCCCAGCAGCCTCAGCAGCAGCTTGCTGTCTGAGGGGTTCAAGAGAGGGGCAGCTCTGCTGCTCCTGGCTCAGATCTGCCCTGGAATGGCCCCCTGTCCCCAAGAACTCAACCTGGTCAGGTTCAAGCTCCTCTGGGACAGTTCCTTCCTCAGGACTGAGATCATCCCTCTCAAGAGACTGATCGTCTTTCTGAGCCAAGGGGGAAGGCACTGCCTTTACCCTACTACTCCTCTTCTTGGAGGGCACTTGGTCCATTATTCCAGAATCCAAGGCCTGTTCAGTGTTAGACATTTTGGCTGGTGACCTGGTCACAGCAAACACATCTGCAGGGATGCCCAGCATTTCTGCATGGGTCCTGAGCTCCACTTCTGCCCAAGCTGAAGTTTCTAAATCATTGCCAAGCAAGCATTCAACTGGTAGGTCTGCACTTACCACAACCTTCTTACGGCCAGTTACCCCTTCCCAGGAGAAGTTAACAACTGCCAGAGTATGGTCTGTTCTGACATTGCTAGCATTGGTCACTTGGTACATTTCACCAAGTATAATCTGCCCAGGATTCACAAGGTCTTGTGTCACCATGGTGACACTTGCCCCTGTGTCCCTAAATGCCAAAGCCTCTTTTCCATTGATTAAGGGCTGTTGCCTGTACTTTCCCAGATTACTGGGACTCACAGAGGAGGACACATCCATGCCTCCATCACAGACTAGGACAGCCTGAGTGAGTTCTCTGACTAGGTCAGAGCTCATCTCCTTACCCAGGGTCAACCCTACTAAACCCTTGGCTTGTGTACTCCCACCACCAACTGTAACTGTACTAGGGGGAACAGGTGCCTTACGGGCATTGGTGGGGGCTGGAGTAGAGTCTTTGGACTTGGTGCAATCACTGGTCCAGTGGGTCTTTTGCTTACAGACCTTGCACCATGGTTTCTTTTGGCCTTTCCTTTGTTAGACTGTGAATCCCCACCTGAAGAAGATTTTTGGGGGCCTTGTGAAGACTTTTGGTCTTTACCCTTCTCCCCACCCTTATCAGAGTTCTTAGAATCTTGCTTCTTTGGGTCACCACCTTGGTTCTGTACCTTCTGCCTCACCCTGGTTCTGACCCATTTGTCTGCCTTCTTTCCCAATTCTTGGGAGAGGTCAGATCAGAGTCCACCAGGTACTGATGCAGCAGCTGATTTTGACAGTTATTAAGAATTTGCTCCCTCATGATAAGATTGTACAATCCTGTGAAGTCACACACCTTACTGCCCATCAACCAACCTTCCAGAGACTTAGCAGAACAATCCACATAGTCTACCCAGTCTTGAGTCTGTGCTTTTTGGGTGTCTCTGAACTTTAACCTGTATTGTTCAGTTGTTAGGCCAAACCCATCAATCAGAGCACTCTTCAAGACTTTGTAATTGTCAGCATCCTCTTCTCTTACAGTGAGGAGCTAGTCTCTACCTTTGTCTGCAAAGGAGAGCCACAAGATTGCTGCCCACTGCTCCTGAGGGACCCTCTGTACTTTATAGGCCCTCTCCAGTGCAGTTATCCATTTGTGGATGTCATCCCCACTCTGGTAGGGAGGGACAATCTTGCTCAGGTTTCTATGGTCATAAGACCTTTCCCTATCTCTGGGGAAATTGCTGCCACCATGGGACTCTAGTCCCATCTTTTTTCTCTCTTTGTAGAGATCTAGGGACTCCCTGTCTATAGCCAGTTGCTGTTTTCTGAGTTCAAGCTGGGCTTGCTCATACTGAATTAGTCTCTTTCTCCTCTCATGAGAGGATTCTCTCCTATGAGAAGAGACATCTGTCCCTATTGAGGTGTCAGAGTGGTTAGACTCCTGAGAAGGAGATCTAGACCTTCTGGGCACACTCACAATCCTTCCTGGGGGGACAAAGGGGAGGTCATTCTGATCCTCCTCCTCATCCACAGGAGGAATTGGGTTTTCCAGGTCAAGGTCATTTTCACCTTCCTGGCCAGCTTCAGAGGGGGGGTCCTGGGTGTTTTCACCGCTGGCCCCTTCCTCATCATCTGCCCCTTCAGACCCTAGGGGTCTGCTGAGATCATCAGCCAGTAACACCTCCTTCAGGTGTTGGGTGCTGGCACTTTTGCCTGTCTTCAACTTCCTAGTATTGCATAATGCTCTCAATTCCAAGAATGGGAGTTTATCATACTTGGAGGGAAGAAGCCCACTGGCTTCTGGCAAGGACTCACTGGGTCCTGGCTATGAAGACATTACTAGTGAGGGGTGGTGTATGCACTACCTACTCTAGTGTGGCCTACTAAACTCTCTTGAGTTGTAGAAAGGGTGTGCTATCCCTTAACACACAACTCTAAGTTCAGTAGAACTTACTGTATACTAAGCTTGATTTATATGTACCTTAGGTACCCTTAGTGGTTTTCAGTTGATCAATTCAATCGAGATTATCTGGTAAAACAATAGCAAGCTGGAATCCCACACGCTGCACACCAATGTGGGAAGTTGGCCTGGTATATGATGTCCACTAATTATAGTGGGCACCTTGCACCAGTTCAAACAACCCCTTATTGGAGATAGGTTAAAGACAACCTTTATTGAAAGCTATCCTAGTGGTAGCTATGGAGAGCAGCCTTCAGGCTAAGAATTGAAGGAATATAAAGCAGCTTATTTTACCAGTCTATAATCTCTTGAGTGACCAAATGAAAGAGGACCACACCAGGTATATATTCAAAATATATGTATTTATTGCTAAACACACCCCTCTAGTCTCTTTATGAGGCTAGAGTTCGAAGTACATAAGTTATAAGTCAGTTATCAACAGTAATAGCACAAATACACGTTTGAGCCCTGGGGCGTACCAAACCATATACCAATAAAGTGGTATAAGAACCACGACTGAGCTAGACACAAGGCCTAGAGCCTGTAGAAGTGCTTGGACCACAAGGAACCACCCAAGGTAGTGACACAGGGGACCCACGGGGGACGCGTGCAGTGTGATAACACAGCCGCGAATCGCCATTGACTTCTATGGGGAAAGTCGCGGTTGGAATTTTAAAGAAAAGGGACACTTAAAGGAGGACTTGGAGCAAACCCTTTCAGAACTGGGTCGTTCTAGAGTCTATACCCACGGGAGCACTGGAGTACTCGTGTTACCTCACCCAGGGAAGCCGGGCGCATAGGTGTCTTTCGGGGTCGGGATTCGTCGTCGTTTTCAATGGCGATCTGCTGCAAAGTGCTGCTGGCGACCAAGTCGAAAGTGTTCGTGTGGATCCAAAGGTGGATCGGAGATCTGAAGAACCTGAAAGCAGAGGGGACAGAGTCTGGGTCACTAGCCAGTGACCAGGAAGGCGATGAGCGGATGTCCACTGATGTCGGGTGCTTCAGGTAGGTTGATGGTCATCTTGACTCTTCAGCCACGAGGTCCAGGAGGTGTTGATGATGACCAGGAGCTGGAATCGAGCTATACCATGATGTCTGTCGATTTCTGAGGTGTCGGCGACTGTATTGGACCCAACAAGCCTTGGAAACGGCAAGTCTCATGGAAATAGAAGAAGGGCGGTGGTGCAGACCAGCAAGGTCTGAAGGACTCACCCAGCAAGGGTCAGTCAGGGCACACCTGGAGCAACCAGAGAAGCCCAAGCAGGATAATATTGGCCTTCGGGAGGGTCTACTAGTCAATGGACTAGCGACCGTGAAGGAGCCTCAAGTGGATGCACTTGGAGCTGGCTCACGGGACACTTGTGGAGTGGAGGCCAGTGATCTTCAGTGCAGTTGTTGCTGGAGGTGGGGGCTACTCGGAGCCCAAAGCACAATTTCATGGGATCCCAGGAAGAGGATGCACTTGCAAATGGGTTTGGTGTCCAGGGGTCACAGTTCCACGTTACCCACAACAGCTACGGGCCTCAGCTTTACTGGGGACTCAGGGCAGCCTCAAGGAAGTCTGGAAATCTACCTCTGGTGATGCAAAGACTTCGGCATCCGGCAGGATCTTCGGTGATGCAGACCGGACAATTGCTTCTTTCGTGGCTGCCAAGCAGGGGAGTCACTCCTTGACCCCAAGGGAGATTCTTCAGTCCTCTAATCTTGAAGTAGAGCGTCAAAGGTCCAGGATTCGCTGTCAGAGTTTCGTCCAGGTAAATCTAAATCCCTAAGGACTGGGGTCCCATACTTATACTAAGGTAGGGGGTTGGACATACTCTGGGGACCCACCTATGGGAGGGTCAGGGCAGAGGGGTGGTTACACCCCTTTCCCTTTGTCTAGTTTCGTGCCAGAGCAGGGGCTGGAAGCCCCTGAGCCGGTTTGAACTGGAGTATGCACAGGGACACCAAACGTGCCCCCAGTGCAGGACTTCAAAGCACCAGAGAGTGCTCCCGCCCAGCCCCAATACACACTATCCTGTCTGGGGAGGTGGTTACACCTCCCTGGGACAGGAAACCTATTGTCCAGGCCTCCCCTGCCGGAGTTTCGGTCAGCAGCAGGAGGCCAGACTCGTATCTGTGGCAGCGGCATCCATTTTGTGATGCCAGGGCTTGGAAAGAAGTTACCGGGCAGGCCGGTGTGTACATGTCTCTCCCTCTAGAAGGGTGGAATGCTACCCCTGCCACCAGAACTGGCGGGGGGTAGTATTCCAAGGTGTTTGACACCAAACACGACATGTTTCCGTGCAGCCATCCCAAAGTTAGCATTTAACGCGGTGTTATAATGCACTTAAGAGTATATGGTCAGGCTGCACTACAAACAGCATCAGAGAAGGGTCTCTGAGTGCTGCAGAGGGGCACTGCTCATGCAGGGGCACCCTCTCACATAGGAACCATGCACTCTGCCTTCAGGATTGATAAGGCCTGCCATAGGAGTGACTTATAGGTTTATATGTGTGTATGTATGTAATGATATAGGTAACCTATATCACAGTAAGGGGTGCATGCACCACCTTACCCAGGCTGCAGTAGCAGACCTGTGGTGTCCTTTTGGCTGGCCTTCCAGGGGTGGCACAATACATGCTGCAGCCCCTGGTAGGCCTCTGAGGTACCTATGCCCTGGGTACATAGTATACCATATACTAGGGACTTACAAGGGCACTCCAGATTCCAATCAGAGATGTGCCTAAGGCACATGGAAACCATTTTAGAGAGGAAGCAGCTAGGCTGGGGTCTTGATTAGCAGGGCCCCAGCCAGACTAAAGTTGAAAAACAGTGAAGCATCAGTAAAAAGTGGGGGTACCCATGTGAAGCAGAACCTACTCTCCTACAGGTCCAATCAATTTTGTCCTCAGATTGAGAAAGCTAGGAAGAATGTCAATAAAGCTGTTTCTGCTTACCTCAGAGACCATAGAATGGGCTCCATATATAACAACAATCTTCATTTCCATATGGAGGGCATCTACAGAAGTGACGGACTACACTTCACTGATGAAGGGAACAGAGTTTTTCTCAACAACCTAAAGCTCTGCATCCGCACTTACATGTAGCTGCAAGAAACTCATAATAAACACAAGGGATCTTTTTACAGCCAACCAATTAGCCAACATATAACCTAGATTTATATTAAAACAAATCTTTATTATTTTTGCTTGGAGTCGCGCACCCAGAATGACTTAGAGCCGCGCACCCATTGTGTTCACATTAGGGGGCCTCGCTGAGCACCATGCACCCATCACGTTCACACTAGGGGACCATGCTGAGTGCCACGCACCCATCGCGTTCACACCGGGGCCGCGTTGGGCGCCGCGTGCCCATCGCGTTCACACGGGGGGCTGCTCTGAGCACCACGCAAACATCGCGATCACACTAGGGGCCACGCTGAGTGCCGTGCACCCATCACGTTCACACTGGGGCCACGCTGAGCACCGCGCTAGGGTCGCAACTCCAATTTTTCCCCCCCCCAAAAAAATAGCCACTTTCATTAATGTACATTCGCCCCGGGGACCCCATCCCCCTGGGCATGCCCAAATGTTTAGGGACCGTGGGGTGAGCCCCAATCCCCCATGGTCCCGCCGGCTCCCCGGCTCCTGCGGTTGCTGGCATTGCTTTTCCACACAGGGAGCTGCTGACATGCAGCTCCCCGTGTGGAAAACCAATCTGCTTTGGATTTTGGAAGTGAAAGCAGGTTTCCTGCTCTCGCTTCCAAAATCCAAAGCAGAGTTTGATATGACAGGGCGAGAGCCATGCTCCCGCCCTGTTATAGCAAACACCAGTGTCCCGGGGGTAGGCACCCCGGGACACTGCAGGAGCCGGCCCTGGGGGTGGCGGTCCCCAGGGCCATCAAGGGCTCCAGTAGGAGGGACATGCAGCCCCCCTAATGTGTTTAAAGCCCCAGGGATGTGGTGGTCCCCGGGGCTTGGGGGGCCATGAGGGCCACCCACACATTAAAACAAAAGCCCCGGGAGGTGGTGGTCCCCGGGGCTGTGGGAGGGCCATGTGCCCTCCCGCATATGATATACATAGCCCCAGGGAGGTGGCAGTCCCCAGGGCTGTGGGGGCCCCCGCGGGCCCCTTCTAATGAATTTATGGTACCCCCAAGACCTGGCCCACCCGGGGGCTTTTTTTAAACGAAGAGCAGGAGCCCGCGATTTGTTTTTTAAAAAATAATTTCAGCAGGATTCGTGCCCCCAGCACGACTTCCGCCAAAATTATTTAAAATAAAATGCTTTTTTTGGCCCTGGGGTCCTTGTGGGACCCCCTGAGCAGGCCTAGGGGGTCAGGGTGTTTCTACCCTGCCCCCTTTTCTTGTTTTTCACCTTTGTTTCACTGTTTTCTTGTGACTCGGTTCTACTGAGTCACAAGATGGCTGCCAACATTTCCTAGTTTGGAGTGTTGGCAGCCAATCACAGTGAAGCTTGTGGTCGGTAGGGTTTGCGAATCCACCGCGTCCCTAGATATCAAAACTTTTATTTTTTTAATTTCTCAGCAACTACTGAACGGATTTACACCATTTAAAAAAAAGGTTGCTTTCTGAACCAAGCACTAACTTTTTGCCAAATTTTGTGTAATTCCGTTCAGCAGTTCGGGCTGTAGCCGTGTCTAAATTTTCCTATGGGAAATTGATTTTCCGACCTCTATTTTTTGAATTTCTCAGGAACTACTGAACGGATTTACACCATTTAACAAAGAGGACTCTTTCTGAACCAAGGGCTACCTTTTTGCCAAATTTGGTATAATTCCGTTCAGCAGTTCGGGCTGTAGGTGTGTCTAAAGTATCCTATGGAAAATAACATGGGGCAAACACGTTTTGGGACCCCCTTTTTTCTCGGCCCCCGCATTGCAAATCACCCCGAAACTTTCAAGACAGGAGCTGACCAGAGTGCCCCACTAGTTTTGAAAATTTCGCAAAGATTCGTAAAATGACGCCAAAGTTATTAGGAAAACAAAAAACACCTTTTGAATAGAAACAAGGTCCTAACTATAACTACCTACTGGCGACTGCCAGTAGGTAATATATATATATATATATATATATATATATATATATATATCAATCCAACAAAGTTGCCCCTGTAGAAATGCCACACACAAGAGAGCTTTGACTCCTTTATTTGGCAGGTTAGCAGACAGAAACAGCTCCCTCCTCATGTGCAAATACGATGGCCAAACGCGTTTCAGGCAGCACTCTGCCCTTGATCACTGGCAACAATGTCCCGGCTGCCATGAGGAACACTTGATAAAGTACCGGGTCCCGCCCCAGTGGGCGCGGCAGCAAAGCCTCATGGTCCCTGTAGTTCCTAAATTTATAACCCCAGTGGGTGCTGCCGAACATTGAAAATAATTAATTAAATGTCTTTACCCAAGTGGGTCACTTGATGGGGGGAAGACCCTGCTTCTGCTGCCAATTTCACTCCCACCAAAATGGACTCTCTGTCCCATTCAGCTAAGGAAATCCGACGCTGGCGGTCCGCTCAAACAGCAGCGGGGCATTTCTGCGGCTGGGCCAGCCGCTACAAATCAATCCAACGAAGTTGCCCCTGTAGAAATGCCACACACAAGAGAGCTTTGACTCCTTTATTTGGCAGGTTAGCAGACAGAAACAGCTCCCTCCTCATGTGCAAATACGATGGCCAAACGCGTTTCAGGCAGCACTCTGCCCTTGATCACTGGCAACAATGTCCCGGCTGCCATGAGGAACACTTGATAAAGTACCGGGTCCCGCCCCAGTGGGCGTGGCAGCAAAGCCTCATGGTCCCTGTAGTTCCTAAATTTATAACCCCAGTGGGTGCCGCCGAACATTGAAAATAATTAATTAAATGTCTTTACCCAAGTGGGTCACTTGATGGGGGGAAGACCCTGCTTCTGCTGCCAATTTCACTCCCACGAAAATGGACTCTCTGTCCCATTCAGCGAAGGAAATCCGACGCTGGCAGTCCGCTCAAATATATATATATATATATATTACCTACTGGCGGTCGCCAGTAGGTAGTTATAGTTAGGACCTTGTTTCTATTCAAAAAGCGTTTTTTCTTTTGCTAATATCTTTGGTGCCGTTTGACGAATCTTCGTGAAATTTTCAAAACTAATGAGGCGCTCTGGTTAGCTCCTGTCTTGAAAGTTTCGGGGTGATTCGTCAAGCGGGGGCCGAGAAAAAAGGGGGGTCCCAAAACGCTTTTTCCACATGTTAATTTACATAGGAAACTTTAGACAAGGCTACAGCCCGAACTGCTGAACAGAAGTACACCAAATTTGGCAAAAAGGTAGCTCTTGGTTCAGAAAGCGACCTTTTTATTAAATGGCGTAAATCCGTTCAGTAGTTTTTTAAATATTAAAGGAAAAAGAAATGTATATATCTGGGCGGAGCCTAACCACACATCTCATCGTGAGATCTGATTGGCTGTCAGCACTTCATCCAAGAAGTGTTGGCAGCCATCTTGGGACCAATATACATGATAACACCCCATTAAAATACATCGTAGTGAATGGAAGGTTTTGAGGGTCACCAAAAGGAGAACGTATAAAGGGTGATAAGACTTTAGTTACATTATAAATCATTTGTTGATGGTACCATACTAATTTTATGAATTGTGGTGTGTTCTAAGGTGATTTTACCCTGTGAAAAAGCCTTCTGCTGGGATATCATGAATCATGTATGAGAGAAAACTATTTTCTCATACTTTTCCCATAGATGTTTGGAAGGTGATCTAGAAGCTAAAATGAGAGCATATTTTCTGTAAATTCACATTATCTTTCTCTTTTTTCATTTTATTATTTTTTTTGTATTAGTGCATGAGACCAATATTACAGATATCACAATTCATCCTTCAATAGCATTTTTACATTTCCACCCAAGAAAGCATATATCAAAAACATCTATTTCCTAGCTAAATACCTCAATTATCAAAAGAAAAGAATAATATTATATAAATTAAATTCAAGCCAATCATGCACTATTTTTATTTAATTTTTATCCCCTACTGCAGCCCCCCCTCCCTCCCGTCAGGGGTTGTATACAGTCCCTTGTCTTTGGTTTAAAAAAATAAATAAACTAAATAAAGATGAAGGTACATTTGATAGTAGAACCTCCCCTAGAGCTGAAACCTCTACCTTTCAAGCCATCTAGTCAGTGGTTCCCAAATTTTTAAACCTTTTGATCGTGCCCGTAGCCCTCTCTTTTCGTATATAGATTTTTCAAAATTATAGTTAGCCAACAAGCGGGACAGCCATTGTCGAAAGCTTGGGGGATTTGGATCTAGCCAGGCAGAAGCAAGACATAATCGTAGTACCACCATACCTTTAAAGACCAATTTTTCTCCTGGCTTCCCTTGCAATTCCTGATCCACCCCAAGACCAATCAGGGATGAAGAGAGAGGAGATCACTCCCAAGCACCTCCTTGAAAAAGATTGAGATCTCTTGTTTTAAATTATTTAAAGCGTTACAGGAAGCAAACATATGGTTTAGATTTGCCTGGTATAGTGAACATCTAGGGTATAAAGTCCCTCTCCCTGTCCCCCATTTTGCAATCTTCTTTGGAGTATAATAAAGTGAAAAACAGGATTTATAATACTGGGCCTGGAGACGAGCCGGAATTAACAAACTTTGCGCTAGCTCTGTTGAGTAGAAAAATAAATCTTCCGAAATTCCTATTTCTTCCTTCCACTTTATAGCTCTTGTCTCCATATCATCCGGCATTAATAAGTTGAAAGCATTATAAACTGTTCCAATAGGTAAAGATTTGCTCCTTGTCAGGCTATCTATAATATGATTATTAGCAAAACCCTTCGGACCACCACCTTTTTTACTTAAAAAATCACGTATTTGGAGATATTTATAAAAATCTCTCCGATCTAATTCATATCCTTCATTGAGGTTTTCAAAAGAAGCTATATCCGTTAAAGAAAAAAAATTACCCAATTTGTTTAAGCCTTTTTCCTGCCACTTTCTAACTATAGTGTCTTTAAAGATGTCCGGCAGATTGGGATTATTCCAAATCGGTGTGTAATAATTCAAACAGCCTAGTCCCAACATTTTACGAAACAACTTCATAATTCTGTATCCACCGGCTAGCGTCTCAAAACGCATCTTTTTAAAGTGGCAATCGTTCAGAAATCTCCAAGCCCATCCCCATGCATCTTTACCCATTATGAGTTCAATAGGTGTCGGTATATCATCCAAAGGTTTATCTTTTGATTTATCAGCAATAAGAGTTAGATTGCACAAAAGAGTAGTTGCCCAATAATAAAATCTTACATTTGGTAGAGCCAGCCCCCCCTTTCTTTTGGTAGAGATAAATATTTATAAGCTCTTCTGGGCTTTTCATATGCCCAAATAAAGCGAGAAAATAAATCTTCAATTTTCTTCAAACTATTGGTAGAGAATTCTAATGGAATTGCCCTTAAAAGATATAAAAATTTTGGGGAAAAAAGCATTTTAATTATATTACATCTACCAATTATTGATAGACTTAAGTTATGCAATCTTGCCAGTTCTGTTTTGGTTTTAGCTATCAATGGATTGATATTGCCATCCACAAGGTTTTCTAAATTAGCCATAATATCTATTCCAAGGTATGTGGCCCTATCCACCTGTCTAGTATCATTGACCATACTGCCGTTCTTGCAGATAATTTGTGTCTTGGTGTTATTAAGGGAATATCCTGAAAGTTGCCCAAATCTCGCCGCCTCTGCCTCTACCTCACAAATCGATACTCCCGGATTAGAGGTTACCAAGGCAATATCGTCGGCATAAGCCAACACCTTAGTTTCCCGGCAATGAGTAACAATAGGGCTGATATTAAGATTAGCCTCCAGTAGTCGTAAAAATGGATCTATATAGAGTGCGAACAGAAGCGGCGAGCTTGGGCATCCCTGTCGGGTACCTCTGGTTATATTAAATGAGTCTGTGAGTTCTCCATTTAGAAATAGCCTGGCTGTGGGCTGATAATAGAGGATTTTAAATGCCTGTATAAATCCCTGGCTTATTCCGGCCCTTGCCAGGGTCTCCCAGAAAAAAGGCCAGGAGACCCTGTCAAAGGCCTTTTCAGCATCGAGTAAGATCAGTGCAATTGGATCTCTAGAAATATCAGATGCATCAAGAAGTGATATAACCCTTCTGATGTGATCTGTGGTGCCACGTCCTGGAATAAATACATGTTGTCTAGGCGAAACTACTTTATGTATTACCCCAGCCAACCGAACAGCTAAAAAGGTTTTGAGTAGATCTTGCTGTCGGCAATGATCAGAGTTATAGATGATAGGAGCCAGGTTCTAACGCTGTTTTTTTCTTTTTAGGAAAACTATTATTTTTGCTTGTGACCATGATTCAGGTGGCCTCCCCCCTTTATATAAATGTCCAATTAACTGTTGCATAACCTCTTTCAACTCGGCCGAGAATTTCTTATAAAATTCTAGTGGGATGCTATCTAAGCCAGTAGCTTTACCATTAGGGAGACTATTAATACATAATACAATATCAACCCATTGAGGGATCTCTTCAAATTGCAACTGATCATCTTGAGTTAGTTGTATAGCTGGGAGTAGATTAAGGTAAATCTTAATATCCTTTGAACAATCAGAATTGGTCTCATTATATAAATCTTGATAATATGAATAAAACACCTTCCGTATACCTTCTGGATCTGATATTTTGCCCCGTGTGGAATCATTAATTGCTGCAATTAAGTTTCGTGTGGCTTTTTGTCTTGCCCTAATTGCTAGATGGTGGCCAACCTGTTCGCTACATTCATATGCTTAATGCCTCCATGCAGCTAATCTATCTGCTGCCCTTTTAGCTATGATTTCCTTAATAGATGATTTAGCTCTCATTATCTTTGTAAGTGCGTCTGCAGGCTCCCCCCATCCTGTATTATTGTAATCAGCTCTTCTTCTGCCGTGGCCAGACAACTCTGCTTATCAAGTAGTAACTGGCGTTTCTCTTTATTCAGAAAGAGTGAAAAACTGAGTGTCTCTCCTCGGATTGCTGCTTTCAGTGCATCCCACACTACTTCTATCCCTGTGCTCCCCAAATTCTCTTTAAGAAATTGCGGAATCCACATCCTCATATGTGTACAGTATTCATTATTGAGGAGTAAAGATCGTTCAAAGCTCCAATTAGTCACACTTCTTTTCCTATATCCTGCCCCGATTATTAGGGGGTTATGGTCTGAAATTATACGGGGTGCTTTTTCTATTGAGCAAACATGAAGAATAGAATGGGATGTTAACATAAAATCTAATCTTACAAGCTTATTGTGTGGAAAGGAATAAAAAGTATATCCAAGATCTAGAGGATGTTGTGAGTGCCAGACATCAGCAAGTGCTTGTTCACGACACAGTGTCATCAAGGCTTTCAATACCTTTGGTTTCCGACCACTATAGATCCAATTTTTATCGCTAATTATATTCTTATTAGCGGGCAAATTTATATTAAAATCATCACATATGATCATGGGTAAGGGCCATGTGGCCAATTCATTATTCATATAATCAAAAACTGCTGGATCATCTAAGATGCTTCCATATATTGTCCCTACAGTAATCACTTCTCCATTCTCTCTACGACATTCTGTGAAAACCCACCTCCCATTGTGATCAGCTGCTGTGCGTGTAAATTGGATCGCAGGATTAGCCGATAAAATTGCTACCCCATGTGTCCTTGTGTTTTGTGTCGTGGCACCTACAACTGTATAACCGAGTGTATCTAAAAGGTGTATCTGGGCTCTTTCAATGTGCGTCTCCTGTATGCATATAACATCAGCTTTAAGCAGCCGAAGTGCTGCCACAATATTTTGCTGTTTTTTAGGATCATTAAGGCCAAAGATATTGATTGTTGCTACTCTTAACTTACTCATTGCAGTTAGCAAGATAATTTAAACTCACAAAGTCAATATCAAGAAAATGGGAAAAACCAACAAAGAAAATTAACCCTCTCAGTACCAATCCCTGTCCCCACCCTGCGACAATCCCCTCCCCTCCCTCCCCTCCTCTGACCCAACCCATCACCCACCACCCCCACCTACCACTGAGGCTACCTGGCTCTGCAAGAGCCAGGATGAGAGCATCTGAGCAATCAGACCCCCATCCCCCACACCCCGGTCCGACCTCCACCCTTGATATTATCTCATTATAAGTCCCTCAATGCATTTTTTTTGTGTTTGTTTTTAGCACTTCTATTACTATGCTCCCCCGTAGAGGGAAGAGGAAAAAACCCAGGTGTTAAAAAAGAAGAAGAAGGAGAGAAAATTAAACTTTAGTCTTTTAGCCTTTTAGTCTTTAGTCTTTAGTCTTTAGTTTTATCCCTTCTTGCATCAGTGATCTCTCGTAGATATAGCTGAGCCTGGACTTCGGATGTAAAACTTTGCGTGGCCCCCTTATAGATAACCTTTAGATGAGCCGGATTTTGAAGATATATGGTTGCGCCTAGTTGTTGCAAGGGAGCAAAGAGTTGTCTCAGCCTCCACCTGCGCTCAACGGTAGCATGGGCAAAATCAGGTCTTGTAAAAAAAGTAACACCATTGAATGTCCTCTTATTTGCAGGCCTTGCTTGATCATAAAGTAGCTGGCGCAGGAGAAAATTGCCAAAATATAATAGCATGGCGCGTGGATACTGTGTTGAAGACGCAGGGCGTTTAGATGGTATCAAGGGGAAATGGTGAGCACGTTGTATCTCCTTGTCCCAGTCCCAGGAGTGCAACTCAGGGAAGGCGCCTTTGAGAAGGGTGATCATAAAAGCCCTTGGGTTGCTCCCTTCCGCTCCCTCCGGGATTCCAAGAACACACAGATTGTTGCGTCAAAGTCTATTTTCCTGCTCCTCGACTTTGAGCAATAAATCTTTGACTATTCCTTCATGCTCATCTCCTTGAGTCTTCAAAGTTAAAACATCCTTTTCAAGATTCTCCGTGCGTATTTCAGCTGAGGTCATTCTGTCAACAATTTTGGAACATGTTTTGCCCACTTTCCTTATTGTTCCTTGTAGTTTTTGCGTGGCATGACGCTAATCGTTGATTATCCTGCTTAACTTCTTCTTGGAAACTTTTAATTGAATGGAGCACCTCTAAGAGAGTAGGTTCATTCTTGCTACCAGAGTTCCCCGGGTTTTCAACTCCATTATCCCCCATTGTTCCATGTCTACCGCCTGAGTAAGCAATTGAGTCGGAAGGTGAAACTGGTTGTGTGGATGAATAGCCCCATCTGAGATCTGTTTTTCTACCTTGGTCGCCCCTCGATTTTTTATTAGATTTTTTAGTCAGCGATTTATTTTGTGCATCAGTATTTGCCAGGGTCTCTGAATCTGTATTACTATCCCCACCATGTCCCATTCCATCACTGGAGATATATGTGCCAGCATCGGATAAATCTGATTCATCTAATAATACATGTGATTCTCCCATGATGTCCGGTATTTTAGATGGAGAGCATGCTGATTTAGTTAAGCTCTTCGCTTCATTCTCTACAGAACCGACAGGGCCAGCATTCCTTTCAGTAGCAAAAGTAACAGTTTCAGACTCAGTTCCAGTACCAGTACCAGTCTCTGTCACTATAACGGCAGGATTGTCTGAAAAGTTAATCATAAGGCCTTTGGAGCTGTTCTTACTCTCTGCAGCATCGTAGGGAGAAGCAATAGCTTTGCTTGGCTTCGTTAGTTGGGGTGATTTGTCCCTCCCGCACGACGTCCTCATCTGCTTCCTGGTTGACCATTTTCCCTTCAATTAGGCCAAATATATTGGAGATTAGGGGCTGTGTGTTGTGCGCTTGCCTAGAATCCATGAGTTTAACACTTTTTGCTTGTGCCTTTTTTTCCCTTGGTTTAACCACCCGGTCATCCCTCTCCACAGAATTAGCTCTCTCAGTTTGCTCCCGGTTTTTAGCACCCTGTGTTTCGGGGCGTTTTGACTAATATCCAGTGTGGGTTCAGGATAAGTCTGTGCACCTTTGTTTATGACAGTGGCTGGCAAATGTGTGTTTCTGTGTTTCAATGCTTTTGCCCCTCACCCCGTCAGCCTTACTTGTTTGTTTCCTGAGTCCTGGAAACAATGTATCTCTCGTCCTCTGCTTCTTTCTGAGCTTGCAGGCTGAAGCCGATGACAGTGCTTGTCAGCCGCACTCGAGTTTATTGAAACTGACAGAAGGCTGCAGAGAACCAAAAGGATTCCACTCTGGCAGCACGTCGTGAAGATTGGCGTAGAAGACCGCGTAGAGGACTGCCGCAGGGCAGTGCTGATCGAGGATGCTGGAGTCAGCGTTGAAACAGCGGTAACATGTCTTCTTACGATACGGAGGCCGCGCTGACCTCGACACCGGGCAGAAACCACCGCAATCCGTAGATAATACACCCAATCCATATATCGGAGAATCCTGACAAGTTTCATCATTTGATTGTTTTGATCATATCAAAATCTTCGTAGTGATAGCATAGAGGGTTTTATGACTTTCCGGACTGGATCGGCGGAGCTGAGCTATGCGGCCGCTACTCAGACGCCTTCTTGCCCCACATTATCTTTCTCAGTCATGTGAGAATGTAGTCTGACATTCTCAGTAAAACATGTACATCCAACAAGGGCAGAGACTGTCAGTTGATTCCTTTGTGTTCTACTGCAGCTTCCCAGAGTGTTCTAAAGAACAACTAGAGCGCTAACAGTCTTACTTATGACAAAAGTATGGCACACCTGAAGCCATCTTGATTGGAATAAAGTGGTAACACTTAAAACATTTAATTTAAAAAGGAACAAAATGAGGGGGTTCATTTTGCCATAGAAATTATGATTAGTGCTGCAGAAAGAAAAATTAGGGCACATTTTGAGTGACTTCTCAAATCCTCTTCTATTTCATTAAAAAATTCTGACATGCAGGCTGAAACATGCACTTTCAATACCAGCAGCAGACTTCCCTGGTGAGCAGTTGCTTTACTACAGTGATCTAATGAGCAACTAGAGTGCTAACATTCTGAATTTATGGCAAATGTGTGACACATCTGAATGTCTTCTTGATGGAATCAAAGTAAAAACTGAAAGTATTTCCTACTGAGGAGACTGTAGTAAATGAGGAAATTAGGAAACTTCATAACAAATAAGTCTCCCAAGATGGCCACCAGAGACAAAAGAGCCCAAATGTAGCACAAATATCACCCAGATGTAGCCCACGTATAGCCCAATGACAAAAGTGTGCAAAACACTTTTTATTTTTTGTTTTTTTGCAGTTTTATTTAGTGCAGACTGGCCAGATATTGGAGTGTTTTACATGAGCATTGGTTACATCACACAAGGACAAATTCATATTGGTTGTAGACATGGGGAGATTAAGTGATTTGACCAGAATCACAGAATGTCGAGCTGAAGCAGAAACTCCAACCTGGTTCCCCAGTTGCAAAGTCTGCAGCTCTGGAAGTAATACCACATCCTCTCCCCTAAGTGCAACATTTAATCAAGTGGTCAACTGGATAAAAAAACTTAAAGATAACAAATAATTTAAAAGTGTCGCTATTTGAAAACTCAGAAAATATGTCCTCATTTTAGTTTTTAGAGCACTAACCATAATTTCGATGCAAATAAGACCCTCTCATTTCTGTAATTTCTAAAGGAAATGCTCTAGGTATTACAGTTTTGATTACATCAAGATGATGTCAGACGTGCCACACTTTTGTAATAAATATACAATGTTAGCAATCTAGTTGTTCATTAGGATACTGTTGAGAGGCAGAGGCCAGGGGTACGGACTCAGAAAATTGAAGGCAGGTAGGAGGGAGCAGAGGCAACAATTTGACCACACTGGGCAGGCAGGAAGGGTGGTGGCAGCACAACAGACTATGGAGGGCAGTGGAAAGGGGGGCAGGGGCAACAACCCAACAATGTAGGACAGGCAAGAGTGGCTGTGTCAATATAATAGACCATTGTGGGCAGAAGGAAGAGGCAGTGGTAGTAAAACCATACATGCCAACAGACCTGATTCAGCCAGGAACCGCCCAATGTTTTTAAGCCCAAATGGGCTTTATTTGATCTGTCGCCTGTCTACAATCTCCTCTTTTTCAATGTAAGTCAATGGGGAAAATCAAATACCCCAGGTTTTTTTTCAAAATCTCCCTCTTACCAAGTTCAAAATGTTAGCAAGTATGGTATATTGGATCATGGAAGGCAGGAGGAAATGGGGTAGGGACATAGACTCGGATAACAGAGGATGAAGATGGCCGACGGAACGGAGCCCTGAATGGGAGCTCCCAGGCTTCGGGATAAATTCTGTGGAATATCCCTCCCCGGCCGGCTCCCACCGATGCCACCGACACCGTACTGAACCCGGTGACCCCGCTCACCTCATCGGCAGCTTCGGTTGCTCACTGGAGCAACGACTGACATTGGCGTAGCGGCGCACACCGGGCATCCTGCAGGCCGCTTTACCGCAATGAGGTAGGCGATTTAAACTTCACCGCGGCCGACGCTGAGACACCCTCCGACCCTGTGGACCTTCGGGGGTACACTGGAGCCACTTACCGCATCCCGCGACTGCAACAGACGTGTGGTCACGGCAGGAAATTCTTCGGCGGTCCCGCGGTGGATCTGAGGGATTGCGGAGCGCCCAGCCCCTCTAAGGCGATTTCGGCAGTGGGCGAGGGGGCAAACTGCACAGACCATCTCGGGCAAGTCAATCTCTTCCCCACTGTTGGTCCTGCTCATGGAGGGAAGTTGTCCTTCAGGCTGGATGCCTGACTTCAAGATGGCGGCGTTACATAGGGAACTGCAGAAGTGAATCTCGTGTCTGTGCCTTGGCCAAGGGGGAGATTGCAACCCAGGAGATGACACCCCCCACGGAATGAGTGGTCCTTTGTGTGCAGGATCATCTGGGGGTTGTTGTCCCCACGCTGGCATATGCCTCCCTCTGCCTGACCCAAACATGGCGGCCTGATCCCATCACAGACTGTTATCCTCAAGATCACGAGTCGACGTGCTGCAGCCCCTCTGCCTCCGATGGTTGCGGTGCTGTGCCTACAGAGGCAAGTTGCAGGACCCTGGCGAGCCTATCGGCGTGTCCCTCGCTTTCTGCCTGACTCCTGAGTGACAGCTCAATGGGAATCATTGCTGGACTACCCCGGGGGTGAGTGCTACTGTACCTCACTGCCCCCCCGGCAGCTCACAACATTGTGGTCATCTGGGGAACCAGGGAGGTGTTGCCCTCCGTCACCACCACTCCGGTCCCTCGGCGTGCCTGAAGGGTCGGGCTGGGGGCTGCCATCCGCCTCAATCCTTGAAGTGCCTGAATAGTCGGACGACGGAATCCCGACAAACTCTGCGGCTGCAGGCGGACAAGAGCATCGGTGCTCCGACGGTGACCGGGCCTCTCCCGCCGCAAGCATCTACAAGGGGAGTGGAAGCATTCGCCATGGCCCTTGGCGAGCTGCAATTAGGAGCGTCTGGGCTCCGATTGTCTTCTAGCGTGAGTCCGGTCCTTGATTGCGGCTGGACCCCCGAGACCGAGCCTCTCCTGTAACAGGCACCACACAGAAGATGCTGATGACGCCTGTGGCGCCGTAAGCAGGCTGATCAGCCAAACAACGGAGAAATCTACATTACCACAGATACGCGTGCGAAAAATAAGTGTAAGCAGCGTATTTAGCTCTGCATAGGGGTCATTGTGCCCTGGGTCTCAAATCCCTTCTCAGGCCCTGAATCTCTGTCGGTCTCCTGCCAACATGGATGCAGTTATACAGGAAACTGACGCAGCACTGATCACACGGGTCAGGCACAGTGCACTCAACATAAGCTTTGCAAGGGGAGGAGAAAAAAACCTCTTCCTGCTATGCGCTGCATGCTTGCTTCTCAATTCTCTTGTCTCTGAGGTGCTCTTAGTGTGTAAGTAAGTAAGCTTCTGCTGTTTGGTTTAATGAGAGAAAGAACTTCTGCCTCATAACTGTGATCCATGTCTCTATCGGAAGATTCTGGTTAACGAGCTGCTCCCCTCCCTCACTTCTGGGAACTTCCAGCTTTTAAAATGGCTGCTCCTTCTTTACAAAAACTTAAAGAAAAAAGGACTACCCAACATCCTCCCAATAGTACCTCCTTTTGGTCCTGATCTGACCACACCTCTCCTGGATCATTTTCACTTGATTTCCGGAATATGCTCACTCCTCTTATTACACTTCTTTGCACTTTCGCCACCCTAGTGGCCCCTTCTTCTACCCCCAAACCCATCCCCCCATCACCTCATCCCCCTACCATGGCTCCCATTCCAATTAAATCTGGAGTTAACTGCTTCAAAGTTATTTACGCCCCAATCTGTCCAAAGTAGCAGCAAAACGATTTAAGCATAACACCATTGAACAATTCCCGATTCCCTCTTTGTTGACCAATTCCACAATGGGCGTCTAGGGAAGCTAAAAATGACCTCATTTTCTTCACTCACGACATCCCTGCCTGGTCCACCTGCTTCTTCAATTCCTTCAACGTCTCCTCCTCCTCCTCTATCCCACATGGGCAGCGGCTAAAAATGTCCCCCTCCACCTGTTTTAATGGTTCCCTCACCATTACACTTTATAACAATGGCACTGTCATGATCCAAGCTACTGACTCCTGTCTCTCTCTCTTTGACCACCTCTTCCACTCCCTTCGTCCCACCCTTCCAATTACGATCTCCCTTGATTCTTCTTCTGCTAGCTCCTCTCCTTTCTCCCTTTCTCCCCCCACGGCCCCCTATCATCCTTCAGGCCGCTCTCCCGGGAAACACAGGGCTATCCCTTGTCCCCTCCTTCCCTTGCTCCCTCCTCTTCCACTCTTCCCCCTTCCCAATCTGATCTTCCCCCTATCTCATCTGCTCTACCTCCGGCTTCCCCTCCCCACCCTGCATCTTGCCAATATTCCAATGCCATCTCCCGCCCCCTAATCCCCCTATTCCTACCCAACTCCCCCCTACTTAATCCACCTATCTTACAACCTGGTCCACCGGTCAACTTTCCCTACCCTCCCCCTTTCCTCCTCCCTTCTCCTTCTCCTCATCCCTTTCCGCTCCCCCCCTTCCCACGTATCTTTAATTCTTCTCCTTCACCTGCCATCTCTCTTCTACCTCCCCTTACTCCTCCTATGCTTTGCAACCCTGTCTCCCCTATCGGTAATTCCACCCTCTTCCCTCCTTCTGACCCTCCAGTCCCATACTCCCCCCCAACTTCCACTTATCCCAATGCCCCCATCTCTGCCTGGTGCCTCTTCCCCTACATACACCTTTCCTAGCATACGGTACCTATCCAGCACCTTCTCCTCTCCTCTCCCCATTCCTCTGGCCTTCCTTTGACCCTCCTCCCTCCCCTCCCTGTACAGCCCAGTCTCCTCTCTTCTCCTCTTACCCCTGGCCTTCCTTTGCCCCCCTCCTTCCCCTACTTGTACAGCCCCCTCTCCTCTCTTCCTCCCATATCTCCGGCCTTCCTTTGCCCCCCTCCTTCCCCTACTTGTACAGCCCCCTCTCCTCTCTTCCTACCATATCTCCGGCCTTCTTTGAACCCCCGCCTCCCTCTCTACTCCTCAACTGCCTCCTCCCACTTTTGATCTCTACTCTACCCCTATGCTCAACACCAGTAAAAATATCACTGTAACACCATCCACTCCTCTCTACCACCATCGTCCCTTACCTTCGACCCCTGCACCCCAATACCCCCCATTCCCCCACCTCTCCCTGTCCTCCCTCGCCTACTGCACTCCCTCCCTTAACCACCTCTCCCTGTCCTCCCTCGCCTACTGCACTCCCTCCCTTAACCAACGAGCCTCCCAACACTGCGTGCTCAGCCCTCCTCTCCCTGGAAAATAAACTCGATTCTCTCATCTCTTCCATTTCCCAGCTTGTCTCGTCCATCGCACTTCTAAGTGCTAAGTTATCCCACTTCCCTAACAACCTCCCGAGGAGTTCCCTGCTCCCGCGCCCCAATAAAGCCAACCATAGTCTGTCCTCTGCAGACATCGCCAACTTACTGGCTAGCTACAAGACCACCAACATCAATCCCTCTCCACTTTCCCCTCCCAAGAATCACACACAATTCTCTATTCAGACCATCTCCTCTGTCAGATCCTTCCAGCCCCCCTCGTCTTCCTTGGCACCCTCATACAAGAATCTTATCCCCATCTCCCTCAATAGCCCAACCTCCCCATCTCTAAAACAGTTGCATCAGAGCTGCATTGTTTGCTCCACAGCTGCAGATCTGCAATTAAGCACAAACTGGAAATTTCCGACACTATCACCCATCACAATCTTGACTTGCTCTTCCTCACTGAGACTTGGTTCAATGACTCCTCTCATACTTTGTTTGATCTTCTGATACCTACTGACTACTCCATCCTCAGAAACGACAGAACTGACAAAATTGGTGGAGGTGTCGCTATCATTTTCAGAAACTCCCTTCAAATTAAAGTCCTTCCTTCCATCCCCTTCCGTACACTCGAAAGCCTATTCCTAGAATTTCAAGTGTATCAGGGTTCACCCTTCAGGTTCCATGTCATCTACCATTCACCCGGAAACTGCTCTCCCTTCTTGGAGGAACTCACCGACTTCATCAGTGACCAATTGTCTCAAAGTGACAGACAGATCTTCCTGGGTGACTTCAATCTACACTGGGGCTCTTTGGAAGACTCGACTGCCAACAAGCTTGCCACATTTCTCTCAGCCAATGATCTTTTCCAACACTGTTCGGAAACTACACACTCTAAGGGCTCAATTCTGGACCTGGTCATATCCAAAGCAGACCTGCTCACTATTGCTCCCCCTGTCCATGTAGACTGGTCAGACCACTTCCTCATTCCCTTCCGTTTTCACTTATCGCACGTTATTACACTCGGCCAACCCAAAAGGGCAACTACCTGGTTCCGCAACACCAAAAACATTGATCTTGACACTCTGTGTGACTCTGCGTTGCAATCACTTCCTAGACTAGACCCCAACGTGGATGTCAATGATCTCACCTCCCATTGCCTCTCAGTCCTAGCAGTCAAAATCGATATAGTCGCTCCACTCCAAAGCAAAAAGAAAAGACCCACCCCTCTGCACCTTGGTTCAATAAAGCTCTCTATGATGAAAGGAAAAACCTTAGAATCTTGGAGAAACAGTGGAGACAATCTTCGTCCACCACCAATCTCTCCTCATTTACGTTCGGCAAGATCCAAATACCACAAGCACATATTCCATGAAAAAGCATCACATTTCAGATCCCTCCTCGACTCAGCCAAGAACAGACCCCAAAAACTTTTTGACCTCATCAAAAACCCAAACTGCTCTCCCCAAACCATCAAGCCTGAGGTTTCTTCAAAGAAAGCAGCAGAATTCACTTTATTATTTGATGAAAAGGTAAAATCACTAGTGGATCAGGTCACCCACCCCACCCCCATTGAGGAACGAAAATCCTTAGTCACTTGGCAGAACTTTGTAGCCATCTCGGAAGATGACCTCCTCAAATGCATCCTTGAAACCAAACCCTCTAACCATTCCTCTGACCCCATCCCCAGTGGCATCGCCATTGAGTTCTACACCAATACTCTTTCTTACTGGACCAGACTAGTTAACCTCTTCCTTAGTCAAGGCTCCCTCCCTGCTGCCCTCAAAACAGGACAGGTTACCCCTCTTCTAAAAAAACCTTCCGCAGATGCGAATGACCTCAACAACTTCCGCCCCATCACCAACCTCCCTTTTCTTTCTAAAATCACAGAAAAATGTGTTGCGAAACAACTTTCCCTACACATTATGGACAATAATCTCCTTGACGTGTTCCAGTCGGGTTTCATCCAAAATTGCAGCACTGAAACAGCCCTGCTGCAAGTGATTGATGATGCGCTGCATATACTCGATTCTGGGGAATCGTGCCTTCTGATTCTTCTTGAACTCTCTGCAGCATTTGACACTGTTAATCACAACACCCTCCTCAACATTCTTCAACAGAGAATGGGCGTGGAAGGCACAGTGCTTAAATGGTTTGCCTCTTTCCTCTCGGACAGATCACAAATGATCAAGATAGCGAACAGTCTTTCGCCTCCATTGGCGGTAGGTCAAGGCGTCCCTCAAGGTTCTATCCTTGCACCCACTCTGTTTAATCTCTATCTGGAACCCTTGGGGAACCTCCTTAGTAAATCTGGGATCCACTACCATCTCTATGCGGATGACACCCAAATCTACCTCAAGGTGTCTTCCGCACACGATCTTTCACTACTCAACTCTAATCTCAACTGTATTCACAACTGGATGCTAGTTCACCAACTCATTCTCAATCCCACCAAAACTGAATTCCTCCTCCTATCTACCTCTCTCTCCCCTCCTCCGGTTCAATCCTGGATGGATCAGCTGAATTTACTCAACAATAAACCCATCATTGTCGACAGCACTAAATCCCTAGGTGTCATACTTGACAAAAGACTCAACCTAATCTCCCACATCAACTCCATTGCTAAGAACGCACGTTACCAGCTGCGACTTCTGTGGGGGATCCGTCGTTTCTTCCCGGAGAAAGACCTAAAAACATTGGTCCAATCGCTAGTTCTCTCTAGACTGGATTACTGCAATTCTCTCCTGACTGGCGTACCCAAATCTCACCTCTCCCCCCTCAAATCCGTCCTCCATTCAGCAGCTCACTTTATTTCAGGATCCAAACGTAGTGACCACATTACTCCTATCCTGTCTTCTCTTCGATGTCTTCCCATCGAGGCAAGATCCATTTATAAAACTGCCTGCATCACCCATAAAGCCTTGCACACTTCTTCCCCTCGTTACCTGGCGAATAAACTGAAAATGTCAGGAGGCTCGAGACCTTCTCGGAATGCAGCAAAGTTTCTGCTTGAGCCCCCCTCCTTCAAAAAGGAAAGATCGATGGCTCAATCGTTCTCAGGTAATGCGGTGAGAATCTGGAACTCGCTTCCGCCATTGCTCCGTGCCACTACCTCCATCCAGATTTTCAAAGCGGACCTCAAATCTCTTCTCCTTCAAAGACCCTTCCAGAACTAATACCCTCATTCTCAGACCCCTCCAGGAAGCTAGTTCATCACTGTAAATTTGTAACATCTTTTTGTTCATTCCCCACCCTTGATTGCTGTGTCTGATATTGTGTTATTGCCTATATGATTTTACTCTACCTCTCCTGTTTATTTTTGTAACGTTCTATTTTATACCATTTTTCTCATGTAACGTAACTGGTTCTATTGTACAGCGCTCTGACACCTTCGGGTAAAGTCCGCGCTATATAAAAATGCATTAAATAAATAAATAAATAAGACAGGAGGGACATGGACAGGTGCACCAAACTGACCTTACAGGGTAGGCATCAGGGTTTGCAGCAGCACAATACACAACACAGGGCATGTGGGATGGGAGTGCAGCACAACAATCCATGGAAAGCAATAGGGAGGGTACAGGACCATGCACATGGACAACAGAGAACAGAGGGGAAAGAGGCAATGGCAGCTAGCTGACCAAAATAGACAGACAGGAGAGAAAGCTGCAGCATAACGGACCATAAAGGGCAGGAGTTAGGGATCAGGGGCCTTACAATGGAACAGACAAGCCAGGAGGGAGGGAATAGGGGTCTGCACATGGATAACAGAGGGCAGGGGGCAAGGGGGCAGGGCAGGAGCAGCAAGCTAACAATGGAGGTCAGGCAGGATGGGCACTAGAAGCAAGACACACCATGGAGAACAACAGTGAGACTATAATGGCATACACACAGACCATGGAGGGAAGGTGGGAGGGGGTCAGGGGCAGCTAGCTGACCACACAAGGAAGGTGGGAGGGGCCATGGCAGCGCAGAAGACCATGCATGGCAAGCAGGAGGGTTAGTGGCAGCACAATGGCCATGATGGGCAAGAAGGAGGGGACAGGTGCATGCAAAAATGACCGTGGAGGATAGAAGGAAGGGGTAGGAGCTGGGCACAGACAAGAGAGTTCAGGGGAAGGGGCCTCACAACAGACCATGCGGGGCAGGCAGGAGGAGCAGTTGCAGCACAACAGACCAGGGAGGGCAGAAGGGTGTGGCAGTAAAATGGACCATGGAGGACAGGAGGAAGGGGATAGGGGCATGGAACGTGGACAGGCATGGTAGAGGTGGCAGGGACAGGTTACAGTCATCTGACAATACTAGGCAGGTGGGAGGGGAATGGCAGCTCAACAGAAAACTCAGAGTAGATAGAAGGGGCAGGTCCATGGAACATGGTGGTCAAAAAGGATGGAGCAAGGGCATGCACACAGACATCGGAGGGCATGGGGAAGGAGAGTAGGGGCAGCAAGCTAAGCACAGAGGCTAAGCAGGAGGTCAATGATGGGGCATAGAATTGGGCAATGGAGGGCAGGAGGAGTGGACTGGGACATCATGCTAAATGGAGGGCAGTGGCAGCACATCAGACCATGCATGGCAGGAGGGAGAAGGCTAGTGCATGGATTCAGACAACAGAGGATAGGGAGGAGGTGGATGGGGCAGCAAGATAACTGTTCAGAGAAGGCGGGAAGGCCAGTGGCAGAACAACAACCACACAGGGCTGTAATGAGGGAGCAGGGGCATGGACTTGGACAATGGATGGCAAGGAGGAGGGGAGGCAGGAGCAGCAAGCTTGGGTGTGGGCAGCACAATGACAGGCCAGGCCCTGCTTCCAACTCTCCACCATCCATTGTGATAGGCATCTTACTTAACTTTTAAAACAACCTAGAAATTTGCTGAAAAAAACAAAGATTACAGGGACGTTATAGTTAGACTCAGATTTCATTCGTACAAAACCAGTGAAATTCAGCAGTTATAGTTGCCTGAGCTAACTATAACTTACACCCCCGCAATGCACTGCTTATGACCTCAGACATTACATCATTCATGACATGGTCAGTGACATCACTCATGACATCACTCATGACATCTCAAATGAGCTGTGAATGGAATGGAACTATAATCGCTAGAACTTTATTTATGGATAGTGTGTGTATATTAACATCCCTTTTTTTCTTTTCTTTCGTCTAAGAACCATTATAATACGCAACGTGCCCAGATCAATATGGCCGATAGCCTTTCACTTTAAAGTAATGTGTAGTCCATTGTTTATGTTGATGTTTGCAATCCTAAGTATGTTTATTATGAACAAGTCACGTTGACGAACATACAGGTACGGCGGTCACGGGGCAAGATATGCTGAAATGACATTGTGTGCATATTAACACTTGTTTTCTTTTCTTTATTGTTTCAATTCCTGAATTTTCACATTGTGACCAGGCCAATATGGCCACCAGCTTTTTGGATTAAAGTAATATGTAGTCCTTTGTTAATGTTGGCAACTGGAGGCATTTATACATTTAAATAAGGAAGCTACAATGACGTCTTGTATTGTTATCAAGGTTCAGACGAGCCGAAACACGTGGTTCGCATTTCGCATTTGAGATGTCATCAGTGATGTCATCAATGATGTCACTGATCATGTCATGAGTGATGTAATATGTGACATAATCAGCAGTGCATTGCGGGGGCATGAGTTATATATATATTCACTGAAAAAAACATTAGTTTCAGGGACGTTATAGTTAGAAATTAGCATTTAAAAACCTTAGAAATTTACTGAAAAACCACAGGTTTCAGGGACGTTATATTTAGTTGGACATTTCACTCGTAAAAAAATAAAGAAATTCTGCCGTTATAGTTAGTTCAGCTAACTATAACTCACGCCCATAATGCACTGCTGATGATGTCACATATTACATCATTCATGACATGGTCAGTGACATCACTGATGACATCACTGATGACATCACTGATGACATCTCAAATGACATCACTGATGTCATCACTGATGACATCATCCAGTAAATGTGTGTGAGTCCTCTCGTCTAGAGCATCTCTTAAAGTGCTCAAGTGCTTAATCCCACATTACTTTTTACTGCTATTCAGTAACTAGACTGCTAATCCTCATGTGCAAACAGTGGCAAATTTCATCAGCCATTTTAACGTATCATGTGAAGTACATTCAATTTACTATGTATGACAGAAAGTGCAGGTGCCAACATTTCTTATTCTTGACAGGAAATCAATTTTGATTTGTGCTATGGAGTAATTTTCTTGGAGTCTCCTTTTACACAATTTCAAAAATTACCTCAATCTGGGAGATTTTCCAACAATGAAGGAAGTCACCCAATTTATATATACATGTATCAACTCATGGAGGAGGCTGCTATATGATAAAGTGACTTGTGCGTTTGTGCATTGTGGGTCTAAGATCCTTATTCTATTCAAAGTAATGTACATTTTGAATTAAAACCCAATAAGTACAAACATCTGTCATTTCATGAAAATTCTCCATAAAACATGAGTAAAATGTGTACACATACATTAGGTATAGGTGATGTTTTCCATTTTTATCTATGTACAAAGAGAGAGAAAGGTGCCTCAATCAGTATAAGTTCCCATTAATTTGAGAATTGTTAAGTTTATGTGCATCTGTTGATTCATTGGAAAATTTCTGGTATATAAAGTGACCTGTGCGTTTATATACTATGAATAAAAATATAGAGAACCTAGTCTCATCTCATTTTCATTACAACTAAATTTAATTAGGAATCAATTCATATCTGTATGTCAACCCATGAAGGGGTTTCCTATCCTAAAGTGACATGTGCATTTATGTTTTTAAAGTTGAAAAAATGAGAAAGAGTGTTCTTGTGTCTTATTCAATTACAGTCAAGTACTAATCCAATAAACTCCAAGTCATCTGTCTACTTCTAATATTTCCCATGTTAAGAAGTGATCTATGTAATAGTGCATTTAATCCTGATAATGCTAGGTGAACATTCTCATCTTATTTTTTCAATTAATTGTAAAGTACATCCATCAAATCCTATACCATAACATAGTTGGAATTTCAACAAATTAATTTATAAAAATGTACACTCCAATTGTCAAGTCATATTCGAACTTTCCTAGCCTATTGCATTGTAAGATATTTCATATCAGTTTCCTATTGGTGTTTGGATTTTATCAAATTAATAAAAGACAGGTAAAACAGCATAGCATTATACATTTTATAGTGTGTCCCCTTTTAAAAGTTCTTTTATCTTCAGTGTGAAAGCTGAGGCTGACAGAAACAATGCTTTCCAGCAAGGGAGTATGAATTGCCATCCCATAATTCTTTTTCATAGGTTAGATGTAAAGTTATATAGATGTATGTGCAATTCTAAATCCAGGTTGTGCCCGTATGGGTTTTCAGTACCAATTGCTAAGATAAGTTGTGATTCTGTTCGTCTTAAATTCAACGTTCCGTTACCTCCTCGATCTTTTTGCTTCACAATTTTTATGCCAAAATATTTTAGCTGTAAGCTATCACTTGAGTGGAAGTCATGAAAGTGTTTGGCCATTGGATAGGTGAAATCTTTATTCTTGATGTCTGGCAGATGTAAGATTCTCAGTTTCAATTTGTTGATTGTGCTACCCAAATATTGTTTCTTACAGGGACACTCTAATATATACACCACATACTTTGATATGCATGTAATGTGATCTTGTATACGCTCAATTTTCCCATTTTGAAGTTGGTATGTTGTTGAGTTTTGGCCATATTCGCAGGCTCTGCATTTTGAGCATTTCCAGAAACCAGGAGTATTTAGCCAGGAAAGTGTCTTTGGTTGTTTTATTTCCAAGTGGCTTTGTGTTAAAATATCTCCCAAGGAAGCTGTTTTCCTATACGTAATGCTTGGATGTGAAGGCAATGTTCTCTTTAAGGTTTCATCTAGCATTAGTACCTTCCAGTTCCTCTGTATAATTTCTCTTAGCTCTTTATTTTGGTTGTCCATAATCAGCCGTATTGTTTCATCTTCTTTGTTTTTTTCCTATGGACTTTCTTGGCGTGGTGTTAAAAGATCTTTTCTCATTGTCAATTTCACTTTAGTTCTTGCAGTCTCAATGACTTATATTGGATAGCCTCTTTCAAGGAAGCAGTTACGCATTTCATCCAGTTGGATTTCCATATCATAGACTTCTGAGCAGTTTCTTTTCGCTCTTAGCATCTCTCCATAAGGTATGCTCCTTTTTAATTTTTGGCCGCTATTTGTGTGCAGAATGCTATTGCACCAGGTGGGTTTTCTGTGCATCTTGGTGCATAGTCTTCGGTTTTTGATGAAGACTTCCACATCCAGGAAGATGACATTTGACTCACTGATTGTGGATGTAAATGATAAGTTGCATTTATTATTGTTCAATGATTCGATGAAGTTCTCGAGGTCTTTGCGGTTTCCCTCCCATATTATAAAGAGGTCTTCGATAAATCTTGTGCAGATTTTGATATTGGAGTTGACTTGAGTCCTCAGAACTTCACCTTCCCATACTGCCATAAATAGGTTGGCATAGGTGGGCACAAAAGATGTCCCCATTGCGGTCCCCTGTCTTTGTCGAAAGATGTTACCCTTGAAGAGAAATATATTGTGGTTTAAACAATACGTTAACATCTCTAATAACATTTCCGAGTGTTCCAGGTAACTTATAGATCTCATTTGTAAAAAGTGTTTGACAGCTGATATTCTATCAGTGTGGAGGATAGAGGTGGTCAAGATGTTACATCTGTTGTTGCCATGATGAGACCTTCTTTCCATGGGATTTTTTTGAATTTTATTGAGGAAGTCCATTGTATCTCTCAGATAAGATGGTAAAGATGTAACGTAGTTCATTAGAAAAATATTGATGAAGTGAGATGTTGTTTCGAGAAGAGAACCAATGGAACTTACTATTGGTCTTCACGGTGGATTGATTGTTGACTTATGCACTTTCGGTAGAATGCAAATTTTTGCAACGATAGGGTGGTCAACCTTTAGATACATGTATTCTTCGAAGTCAATTAGGCCATGATCTTTCCATCCCTGTAACATAAGATAGTATTCTTGAGTCCATACCTCCATTGGATTGTCTTTTAGTTTTTCATAGCGATCCTCATTCCCCAGTTGTCTGTTGGCTTCATCTACATACTGGTTGAGATTCTGAACCACAATATTTCCACCTTTGTCTAAGGCCTTCATGATAATCTGAGGATAATCTCTTGGTTATTTTAGGGCTCTATACTCTCCCATTGTTAAGTTCCATGATTTTTTATTTTTCTTCTTTTTAGTTTGGGAGTTATTTAGTATTCTTTGGTTGATGTCCTCTACCATAATTTCAAGGAATAAATCAATGTTGTTACCCGGTGGGAGTTGTGGGCAGAAGGTTGATTGTGTTTTCAGCCGACTATCTTCTCCTCTCCATGTGACAATGCCCATTTTTTGACAGAATTCTTTGTCCGATTCTAAAGATTGTTCCAATTCAGTGGATCTGGGTTCCCGGCCTTCCCCTAGCGAGATTAGTGTTCTAAGGGTGGGTATATCCTTCTGACTTAGAAGTGATATGTCCGTGCTAGCAATCGTTGTTTGCGTTGGAATCTGTGGTTCATTATCAAAATATTTTTTAAGTTTGAGTTTGTGGCAGAATTTGTATAGGTCAATGCGGAAGTTGGGTATGTCGATGTCCTTATTGGGTAGAAGGTAAGCCCTTTATTCAGTAGTTGTGTCTGATCCGGACTTAAGATTTTTCTTTAACTTTGCTTTCTCTTTCCTCTTCCTTTTTGGTTTTAACTTCGTTTTGTACTTCTTCTGGTTGTGGTTTGCTTTGTCCTTTCCCCCATTTTGTTCCTCTTCCTCTTTGCTGCGTTATCATCTGGACTAGTCGCATCTCCTTGAAAAAACCCAGATTTGATGTATTCGATTACTCACCCGCTGAGCTTATGTCTGAGCTGTCCAAAGTTCCTGTTGTTTTGTAGCCAGCACATTTGTCCATCACTGCTCCGTTCCTGTACATGTCGTACTTCCTGGCGAATGTATATATCCGTCCGCTTGCATAGTCTAATCTATCTCTATTAAACGTATTTGCTTTTCTTTTTTCTACATCTGCTTCATGTTTATTTATTTTGTTTATTATGCCCAGACGTGGGTCCCTTGCTCACTTTGCCACTGGATTCAAGATAGCCTGGCTGATGATGGCTGTTAGCCAGAAACCGGTCCCAGGATGCTTGTTTCCGGTCCAGGGAAGGCATGGCTTGGCAGTTCGGGCTGGACTGTTCCCATGAGGCACAGGGTCAGAATGATTTGCATATGGCCATGTCTGAACTGGGGTGGCGGAGTGAGCTAAAGAATGATGATGGATTAAACCCAGATCAGTTGACTGGGGGTGAGTGCTTGCAATGTTCAACACTCCATCCATCATCCCCTTTGGTTTTGCTATGTTCGCCCTAAGTTGGCAGGGTATGCCCAGACATGGGTCCCTTGCTCACTTTGCCACTGGATTCAAGATATCCTGGCTGATGACGGCTACAAGCCAGAAACCGGTCCCAGGATGCTTGTTTCCGGTCCAGTTAAGACACGGCTTGGCAGTTCAGGCTAGACTGTTCCCATGAGGCACAGGGTCAAGACTGATTTGCTTATGGCCATGTCTGAACTGGGGTGGCGGAGTGAGCTAAAGAATTATGATGGATTAAACCCAGATCAGTTGACTGGGGGTGAGTGCTTGCAATGTTCAACACTCCGTCCATCATCCCCTGGTTTTGCTATATTTATTTTCTTCTCCATTATTTCAATTAGATATTTTCATCATTTGTGCGATATTTGTCTAATTATTCCTCTAATTCTTTGATTTTAGCAGTTATTTTCTTCAATTTCCTTTCTGCCTGTATGATCAAAGTTCTCATTAATTTAAAGGAACAATCATTTGTGTCCAGATTGCCACTGTTTTATCAGGTCCAGGTCGTTCAGGGTAGGCATTATTAAGATTCTCATTCCTCTCTGTACTCTTTTAAACTCGATGTATTTCTCCAAGGTGGCCTATTTATATGCTCCTTCAAGTTCCCTAAATTTACTTTGTGGGGGGCAGATTTATAGTTTTTGCAATATGGTTATATTTATTTTTTAATTCATTATGTTATGTTTGCATGAATTATTAAAGTCTTCGGGGTTGATTCCGATCTCGGTCGGTAGGGCTCCGAATCAGATTTGGCTTTACCGGATCCGAGTTGGAGGCTTTGTTTCCGACCGAGTTGTACAGAGGTCCGGATGCCCAAGTACGATGCGATTGAGCGTGAAATCGTCGACCGACTTGTTTCCGGGTCCGAACCGCTCCATCCGACTCATTCGCACTCGATTCGTACTGCGCAATGGAGAAATTTTACGACCGAGCCAGTACGATGCACGATCCGGACAGCCGGATCGAGTCGGAGCCACCGACACATGAAAGCTCTCGGAAGCGGACTTCGGGGGTCCGTGCCGGACCCCCCTTCACCCGTAGCCTTATGAGTCGGACAAAGGGGGACCCATGGGTCCCCCCTATACATGCGTGTATGGTGCAGATGGCACCAACGCGTACCCACTACAGGGGGCACCCTTTTGCGCAACGTACCCATTGAGTCAATGGGAGCCCATGTACGCGTCGTACGATCAGCTCCCATTGACTTCAATGGGAGTCCGACCGAACCGAGTCCGGCAGCATACGGCCGCATCGTACTTGCTCGGTCGGACTGCAGGGGTCCGGCTCGATCGGAAAACAATCCGGATCCGGGTCGGTCGGAGAGCTTTCCGACCCAGATCGGAATTGGCCCCTATGTGTTTCATTTTGATAACTAAACATGTTGAGTGATTTGGGCTCCTAGGGGCTGGAATGCAGTATAAATATTTTAAATGCTTTCTGTTACAGAATTGTCCATCAGGAGGTGATGGCTTCTTGACTGTATGGCTTTTTGTGATTATTATTTCATTGATTATGAGATGATGCAGATTAACATATCAGAGAATGATGTATAGAGAAATATATATTTTCTTGCCTGACCTTGTGTTTCTTTTTGCCAAGAAAATTATTGGTGCCGTGGAATTTTCCCACCTGGGCTGAATTTGTATAAATATCTGCTTAATTATGCTTGAACTGCAAATACTTGTAATATTTGTGATTAACATCATAATGAACAAGTTTTTCTTGACCATTACTGACCTTAAATTTAAAGGCAATGTGATATGCAGTGCTGAATGGATTATTGTAGTATATATTGTTTGTACATAGGCTCTACTCCAAGATGGCCAATACATGCCAAGAAAATTAGATGTGTCATGGATTCTGCCCACTTTGATAAAAATATCTGCATATTCAAGTTTGAATTGCATATATTAGTGATTATTACCTGAGTTAACTATAACTTGTGCAATATGTATGCTTATATCGGTATATATAGTATTTTTTCTATCTTTATTTATAGTGTTATTCTATTATTGTTTAGGGATTGTTGCTTATTTTATTTATTTGTAGATTTCTTTAGTGTATTGAAAATATTCCTGATTATTTTATTTATTCATGGTTGTTTAGGTGGTTCGTTTTTTTATGTTAGAATATTTATATTTTGGGCACTGATATTTTAGTTATTTATTTTTTATTTATGTTTGGTATGTTTCATTGTTGTGGTGATGTTTAGTGTTGCTATAGTTTTGTTTATGATATTTTGATGTTTGTTATGAAAATATTTTTGTTTATGATATTTTGGTTATTTTTTAAGTAAAGAGTCATTCTTTTAAGCTAATCAATGTTTGGGTGATATTTGTGGAGTTTGATTTAGTTTTCCTTGAAATTCTGTTATACAACCAAGACTTGCATAAGAATATAATTGAAATATCTTGTTGAATTTATTAGTAACGTATAATATCTTATATACTGAATTTTAGGCACTGGAATATTTAAGCAAGCTAAATTATGGATTTATGCCTTTGTGCGTGTAGAGCAGCATTATTGTGTGCAGTTAAATAATTGTACTATTGTTTTGTGTATTTTTGAATTTTGGTGAGACTAATGTCAATGCTTAAAAACTGAATTGAGATTGAGATTCTCTAAATATACAGGAGTCTTGCAATTAATCTACCTGAAATGTGTGTGTGTGTGACTTGTACAAACTTTGAATGCATAATGTTGAGCATCAGTCCATTTTTGCTTAGTCAGAATCCTATTCCTACAATGGAGGCGGTGTCTGTGCAGGCACCGCCATGGAAAGGCAGATGGGAGTGGACTTTGGGAGCCCCAAGCAGGGCCCTTCGTCCCCTTTGGCTACTGCTAAGTGGCCTGGGAGGCACATGTAATGCCCCCCACACATCCATTCACTGTGTGCTAGGCACCACATGGTGCCAGGCACATGGAGCATGACTGTGCAGAAAGTGCTTTTTACCATTGCGGCTTGTTGAGAAACACTTTTCCACAGCCGCAGCACATGCAGCAGTAGTAAAGCACTTTCCAACCACTGGGTTGGAGGTCTTATCCAAATTGGGCGGGTGGGACCATGACTAATTTTCAGATGGCCTCCTGCCCGATGCAATGGCGGTTGGCGGTCTGACCCACCGCCATCATAATGAGGTCCTAAGCATTCATAAGTTTCTGGCTACTTCACATTAAGAAATGAAAAGCAAAACACTAAATGCTTCCCAAACACAACATTTTGGTACATCCAATATTTTTCATCTACAGTGTATCTCTGGATCCCAACTTTCACTTCTCTACATGATTGCTGTGATAACTTCGGTCATTCTCCGCTTTGTAAGACATATAAAATTGGTATATATTTTTTCTAATTCTCTTTTATTTATTAATACGTGCCTGATCTTTCAATTGGAAATGTGAGTAGACATTAATATTTATAAATTGACATTATAGCACTCCCTGAGGTAGATGTGACCAAGTGGTAAGATAATAACATTGGATCCTGGATATCTGGGTTTAGCTCCTGGCATTAGCACTTAACTATGAAATCTTGTAATTTTGTGCAAACCATTTTATCTCCCCCTTTCCCAAATTGGATCTGCAGAACACCCCAATATTTTAATAGCTCATACTTAACTCACTATCTTCATGGCTGTAATGCATACATGTTTAATATAAAGATGCAAAGGTGCATTGTGCTGTTTGATAGTTTCCCAGTTACAGGTTTCTACACCATCCCCTTATGTTTTCTGTTATCCATTCTACAAACTACGCCGCATTCACTGTAATATTCTGTCCACAACACTTCATGTTTGAAATGCTCTTGATACAACAAAAGTGTTCTGTGTGTATCTGTTAGGCTACAAATTTGGAGGGCAACCTTCCACAGAATAGTGCAAGGTCGTGTTTGCATACAAATTTACTTGCACTTTCTGCAACATGCATTCTAACTCACTTATTCACAACACCGCAGAGAGAGCAGCATGAAAATGTGAGGTGGCTGACCTTCTACATATTTTCTTGCTGTTCTATTGGTAGCACCAGCACTAGCTAGCATGGATGCTTCGGGTAATGCAGTTCAACTGTTGAATGAAAACAAAGACCTAATATCTGCTTTGATCATCTGTGCATAGGCAATCTAAACACCTGCGCACCCACCAATATATTGGCTGAGACAGAAGAACTAGTGAGTGTTCTGGCAGTCTGCTGTCACCATAGTAGCAGTCAAATTCAGGTTTTTGACCTTAACTTGCTGACATTGTCCAACTCACATATTTTGGTGATACTTTTACATGTCTCTTATTCCTTTTTGCCCCCTCTGCATCATTGATACTCTCTCTGCACCTACTCAGTAATGTTAAAGATAACATTTGCATGGTGACCGGGAAAGTCATTACTAATCCTGGTAGAGGCTGCAAAAGCCTGACGGAATCAACAAAACTACTCAATTTTTTCTAGGCATATTTATAGGCAAATGTTCTGTTATTTCTTACCTTGTACCAGGTGACTTCTGGATCCGTGTAGGGTAATACAAAATCTTCTATTTCTGGGCAGGAGATTTCTTTGCTTTTACTAAGCTCTGCTTTTTCATAGTATTTCATTTTGGAATTGTAACAAAACCCTGTATCGTTTTCACCAACCGTTAATGATACAGATACTTTCATACAATAGGTTGAATTTCTGCAATAAAACATAACAGTGAGAGTGTGCTATATAAATAGATAGAGCCAAAAAGTACAATCAATTATCACTATGATTGGTTGCATATTTGTAAAACAAAAAGAAACATTTAAATTGAATCAAATTCTGTTGCCACTTCAGAATCATTCTACATTCAATAAAAGTTCATTTATCAGGGTCACTAAATCATGAAGATTATAATGCAGCTCACAATACCTTCAATTATGGAATTATGTGATTGGCACAACCAAGGAGAGACTTGCTGTAAATGAATCTATTTTTGCCTCATTTTCCCCAAATGTTGGTTTTTTTTGTACATCTGGTATTTTCCCTATGAAATATTATAGACATACTTGCCTGGTACTAACTATGTGATCTACATTGAAAATATATTTTTGCTATAAAATTGCCATAGCTGACTGTGAGAATGTGAATTAATAGTTGGTGTGGATGGCAGTCCACTCACAAGTAATAAAGTTATTTAATTGTTCGATCTAGTCAAAGTTTTAAGTAATTTAAACTTAAGTTCAACACCTAGTAGCTAAGGCACAGAGCAGACGGAGCTTAACTTAGAGAAGACATAAAGTGCTAAAAACAAAAATACTAAAGCAGTTAAAAAACAAAATAGAGTAAGATTTGATGAACAAAATGACACCAAAACACCAAAATTCCAATAAGAGGAACCAGAGATAAGAATTGTTAAATAGCCACTTTAAACCAATTCTGGGGGGACTTTTTATCCCTCTGTGTTTGATGCTTACCTAACAGGGAGGACAAAAGCTGGGGCCTTTTCAGGTGTCATCCAACCTTTGCTTGTGACAGTAAAGGTCTCTTTCGAGTAAATTAAGTTCCTGGGACCACCCCACCTGGTCTTCCTACCAAGAGAAAACAATACTTATCCACACCAAAGCCTTTGTTTCTGCTCTGGGAGCAGTTTTCACACCTCATCAGGGGCTAGTCACTGGCTGGGCTACAGTAGGAGGGGTAATGCAAATTCACCTTCAGGAACTTCAGGCAGGAAAAAGGTAACTTTCTAGTTAACTTACTTTTCCCTAATAGCTATTAAAAACTTGAATCATACCATTAAGTTGCGCTTCAAATAAATATAAAAAAATAGTTGTTATTTTTCTAGCTGGTCCTCAACTGGAGATAGCAGAATATTTAATATTGTTTCCCAGTGTTTCTCTATTGGCCAGTCAGCCTAGGTACACTAAAAATAGATTTAGATGCTAGTCACTGTAAGGACATGTGAACTTTATATTTCTACATGTCCTACTTTTAAATATCATGAACCCTGCCTTGTGGGCAACATGTCCTACATAAGGTGCCTTATTAATATTTTAAAGGAAGGATTTCTCCTATCAAAAGGATGTATTTTGATACAGTGGACTGCAAGTTTTAAACTGCAGAAGCTAGGCTACAGTTGCAGGCTCAGGGTCATGTTACCTGGTCACACTAATGAATGGCGCAGGAGTGCTATATTTTATAGGCAATTTTTAATGCCATGGGTATATTTTGGACACCATATACTATGGCCTAATAGTAAAATTATATATGTCAATTGAGAGTAAGCCAGCATAGACATATTTTAGGGGTTAGATCTCATGCACTAGGGCCTGCCTGGTTAGCAGTGTCCCAGTGCAGAGAGTCAAACAACCATCAGCATCATTCCACAAGAAATCTGGGTGACCATGAAACAGAGGCCCTTTCTCACACTAACACGTTGGTGAGTCGATGTTAATTGTGTGCAGCAGGAATGCATATTTGTACAATGTTCAAAAATGGGATGAAAATGTTTATGGAATGCTAATTATATCTTAAAAATATTACATGTTAATAAAGTCGGTGTTCAGCAGCAGGCTGTAAAGGCAGGCGTTTATCAGTCTGACACAGTTAAAAACCCACATTTGTAACTTTTCTTAGGGAAGAGATAAAAACTTCAAATTTGCAACATATAGGTAACTCACAATGAAAAATGTCAATGGTGTGATTAGATTTGTATTACCTATCCTATTTGTCTATGTTTTAAATGATACTTTTTCCCTTTCTGAACCTCGCGCACAGAGATTAGCAAAAGGCTATTCACATTTGTTGGAGACCTACTTTGGTAACCCTAATCTTCAGTTTTCACCCTAATCTCCACTGGGGATGAACAAGTCAACTCCTAGTTTCAAAGCTAAAGCAAAATGTGTTTCAGCCTATATTTAATTTGTCCTTAACTTGTAGAGCTCATTGAAGAAGTTCATAATCTTGTTTTGCATATTTGTGCATCACCAATCTGTCAGTGGTCAAATTACTAAAGTACTGCAAGCCATCAAAATTGATTCAAAAATTTAGAAGACATATCATACATCAGATGTAATTCCATGTATTGCACATTATCACGGCTTAAACATATAACAATAAGGTTGCTTCACACTGGACATAAAAACTTGCATCTATTATTTTGAAGGATCTCTCAAGTGCTATGATGACAGAATTGATTTTTCTTACTTAATGTAAATGATCACGTAAACTGATAATGTACTAAGGGTCTAGAAGTACTGTAATATCATTTTTTAAGGGTTTTGCATACTGAGAATCTTGATGGTCTAGTATCTCTAGAGTACCTATGAGAAGAGGTGATCTTTTGAATTAGGTTTGCTTCATTTTTATAACAGGAACTATAGCATACATCAAGTCCAATATGTGTTTTAAGATAAATGACCCTAACAAACCAATTACTTTGTTTTTGCTCTAGAGAGTGTGTAATATTTCTAAGCAGAAGTGACTCGCAACTTTGAGAGAAGTAATTGAGCTGATCCTTGGAGATTCTTATAGTGAGGGGGAGATAAAGAGAAGCAAGTCAGGCTGCTACCGTGTATCCTTTTTGTTCAAGGGAGATGGGGATAGCTTTTATTCGAAAGCATATTCATGTAACAGGAAACAGGAACTGGGTCACCTTGAACTATATTTTGATTAGCAAAGTACAGGAATTTCAGTATGGTTTGCTCATGCATCTTTGACTCAGTGATTGGTTTCACAGTTTAAATTGCAACATTTGACCCACTCCTAAGTGTGAGATAACTGGAATAAAAAAAGTTGCAAACAGGCCTTGTCAACATTTTAGTGCTTTATAAACCAAATGAATACTTAAATAACTAAATAAATAATAGGTAAGAAAAGGAAAAGTGTCTGTTCCTAGAAGAATTCCTATCTGCCTGACAAATCTCTGTGGCCAGTATTTTTGCAGCTCTGTCTTGAATTTTGGTACTGAAAAGCTGTTCTTAGATCCAGTGGTCCTAGCTTCTTGTTGACTCTGGTTCTGCCACTGGATCCTGCTTCTCCTGTTGAACTTATCTTCTAAGGTTGGAGAATGGGGGTGTGGTCAGGACACTGAGCATGGTAGCCTCTCATCTGTGAGTTCTGTTGCCTTTCCACCAAAATGTGGTCATGGCCAGGTAAAGGAGGGTTCCTGAAGGTTCAACATCCCCGCATCAGCAGGGAGAGATGCTGGAGGTTTTGAAGGCTGAGGAGCGCAGTACACCCCGGTCAGTTCTGGAATCCCTTACAGCTGGGCACCCACCCTAGAAGGCCACAAAGGACCACAATGCTGCTCCGAGGTGGTAGGCGGAGAACTCTAGCTCCAACCAGGAGGGCATATTCAGGACCTAGAGGGGGAACTCCCCCACAAAATAGACGGGCCGATAACAAGGAAAGTGTTCGTTGGTGCACCAGCTGCCATTACCAGAGATTTCACTTGGCGGGGGCAACCTCTCCTTCCCTCACCTCCCTTGGCTCCGGTGTGACAGGCAGAACCTCAGAACATCAATGTCTGCTACTCGGCCCTCCCCTGGTGGCCAGAAGCCCTCATGGATGAACATGGGGAAGGATAAACAGCCTGGGGCCCAGAACTCACAGGGTTGAATAGACAAGTTCACGAGGCCTGTGGAAGCTGACAAGAAAGATCCACCTTCGATGGCTGTGCTGCCCCCAGCTGACCACTCGGCCTCCAGTTTGTATGGGATCCAGGACTTGTGTTCCTCCCTGGGCGGGAAAATGGGAGAGTTGAAGGTGGATGTGTCTTTATTGCAGCAAGACCTGCTCAACATGATAGCAAGTGTAGCAGAGGCCAAGGGCTGTATCTCGACAACAGTGGACACCCTACATGCAATTCAAACCACTTTTGGAGGACTCCATTAAACAGTACACCAGCTCAAACTTTGGGCAGAAGATACAGAGGGCCATTCACAGCACAGCAACATAAACATTGTGGGGATCCTGGAGGGCACAGAGGGGTCATCTCCAACTCAATTTGTAACTACCTGGCTGAATTCATGGATACCAAAAGGGGAATGTTGCTGTGCTTTGCAATGGAGACGGTGCACAGGTCTCTGGCACACACGCCCCTGCCGGGTGCACTGCCTCAGCCCATAATTGTTCGCATCTTCAACAAGATGCTCAAAGTCTCTCAGCTGAAGGAGACCCTGACATGTGACTCTGCTTGGTTAATGGTCTTTCCTGAGTACAAGCTTAAGGTTCAGCAACAGTGACATACTTTTCTGACAGTCAAGCATAAGTTAGGAGTGCACCAAATCCAATATATGTTGCTCTTCCCGGCTCAGCTGAAAGTCATAATCCAGAACAAAATGCTCTTATTTGACACACCTGAAGCAGCTTTGGCATGGCAAATATTTTGTATTATAAATTCACAGAGTCTCATGGTGAATTGATGTGGTGATTCTGGGGCACTGAGCTTGTTATAAATGCAGAACACAAATAGAAGCTGTCTTTAGATGGATACTAGAACAGAACCCTCGCTGAATGGATAATCCTCTAGATCAGGGGTATTCAAACTGTGGGGCGCGACCCCCAGGGGGGCCGTGGAGTGATAGGAAGGGGGTCACGCATTCCCGGTCACACTTCTGCCCAAATTACTTCTGTCATCTTTATTCTCCCTGAAGCAGGAACGTGCTTCAGATTTAGAAGGTGACAGGTGTGCGGGATCAAAGAAGCTGATTGCGCGTCCTGGATATGCCTAACTTTCAGTGCTAAAATGAATAACCGGCAATGACTTATTACCATCGATATTATATATCCATAATACCAAAGAGCTTTAACGTTATCAATCATCTCACATGATGCTACTAATTAGATACTTCCTCCAGGAAATGCCTTTCATTAATTGAAAAAATGAGTTTCACTGCCTCACAAAGTGCAAGTGAAACATCACTCTTGGGTGCACAATTCATATTGTCGGAAGGTAACATATTCAATTCCTTTTAGTGAAACCAAAATTACGATCGCCCAATAAGGTTAGTGTGCGGCTGCAACTTGTGATGATTAACAATAGAGAGTATGGTACGAAAACGTACAAGATAATCTGTGAACACAGGATTCATTAAAATAGTTATTTGTGGCCTTAGGGATGAAAGAGAAGTGCAATGGACTACAAGGGCTTCAGCCCCCCTCCTCCCCCATCGTGTGTCTCAGCCCGGGCAGCTGCAGTGCAGCTGGAGCTGCTGTGGGCTGGGCTGGGCAGTGTCTGGAGTCTTATCTCCGGCACGCCCGGGTTTTTCACAGGTCTTTAAAGACCATTTGCATATTTAGATACCTTTTGTAAACTGGTTACCAAGGCTTAGTTTTTTTCTAGTTTCAGTACCCCCTGGGCCCCCACTCTGCCTATTCCTTACATTTGTATTTTAAATTTACTGGGGTAGTGTGAGAATGCATTTCATGAAAAGGAATATAAAGTAGGGTTGCCAAAAGAAAAATGCCAGCCCTGTGTTGTTTAAAGAGCCTGCAAAGACCTCCTCTTGGCAAAAAATAGTTATAAATAAAAAAATATGTATTCATTTGTTATGTGACTTTTCTGTCTTTGTTCCCTTTATTTATCAGTCATGGATCATTGAGGCAGCCCTAGAACACAATTAAAAGTGCTTTCTATTTATATTTGCTGTACTGGGGTGGGTGCTGAGCAGTGATTAATTTGTAATAAAACATGTGCCAGGGCCCTCACCAGTAGGCCACTGCAACTTTAACCACCCACCCATTGCCTTGCCTGTGCGGCCAATGACAATACCTATGCAACTACCAACCATAACACTTGTACAAGTGTTATGGGAGAGGAGTTGGCCTAACGGCTACAGCGTTCATCCTCGAATCTGGGCAAAGACGCTGAACATCCTGTGATTCTGGGCAAATCACTTAATCTCCCCGTGCCTAACCCCCAAAAAAATGAATGTGTCCTCATGTAATGCAACTGGTGCTATGTAAAGCGCTCTGATACCCGATTCGGGTCAAGTTCGCGCTATGTATAACTCTGTAAAAAAAAAAAGTGTGACTATTCAGACTATTTCAAGCCCCCAAAGCTATAAGAATGGCATGGGTGTCAGGAGTTTATAGTTTTTAATGTATATTGAATTAATAAACAGCTGTTCTGCT